>PVJX010007753.1:0-69299 GCA_004027295.1 Dolichotis patagonum | reverse complement strand
TTACCCTATTGATATAATTGCATGTATATTTGAGTGGGTAAGATGGATGACCATATTGTTGTTTTTGTCAGATTGTGGAGCAGAACTGTTAACAGTCTCACTGTTTGAATGTCTACTTTACATGTTTTAACTTTGTAATTTGAACAACTATTTCCAAGAAGTCAGTATGTAATTAGTCAAGTAATAATTTCTTAGGTTTAATTATTGTTGTACTTTTCCTTTTTTCCTTGGAATACTGTATTGTTGCTACCCTTTATTCTGTTTTATTTTATTTTGCTTTTTCCTCTTTAAATAAAATTATTAAAAAAAAGGTACTGAGCAAGCTGAAACATGATATAACTAAACAGATAATGTACATAAAAAGCAAAAGGAGGAAAAGAAAATGCTCTAAAGGATATAACTTCATGTATGTTTAAGTGTGTGGGATTGATAACCGTATTACTAAGTTTTTGTTGGATCGTTGAACAGAACTGTTTGCAGCCTCACTATTTGTCCACTTTGTATGCTTTAATTTTGTAACATGAACAACTATTTCTAAGAAGACAATATGTAATTTATCAACTAGTGATTTCTTAATTTTTTTTTTGAAATTCTGTATTATTTCTACCCTTTTTTCTGTTTTGCTTTTTTTTCTCTTTAAATAAAATTTAAAAAAAAGAAAAGATTATAACTGCATGTATGTTTAAGTGTGCAGGATTGATAACCATATTACCAAGTTTTTGTTGGATCATTGAACAGAACTGTTTGCAGTCTCACTGTTTGAATGTCCACTTTGTGTGCTTAAATTTTGGAACTTGAATAACTATTTCTAAGAGGACAGTATGTAATTTATCAATAGTGATTTCTTACTGTTTATTTTTTGAAATTCTGTGTTATTTCTACCCTTTTTTGTTTTTTTCTCTTTAAATAAAAAAATTTTTAAAAAGACCCTATCTCAAACAAAACAAAATGAAACAAAGCAGAACAAAAGAAACCACTAAGAAATTTGCATGCTACAGGAAAGTATAAATATTTCATACTACCTTTCCCAAATCTTACACCACATTTTTAGAAATAACACACTTGAAAGACCAATCACAATCATCTAGCAACCTGCTATTGGAATTGCAGTGCTAAAGGCCTTTATTACCCTAGTAACAAAAACAGGCATTGCTTCAGTGGGACACATCTTCCATCTCTTCTGGTGACAAGCCTTAATAGAGACAATACAAGTCATTCATAAAACTTGCCATTGTAATTTATCCACTATAGTGATTTGTACTCAAAATGATAAAGGTATTCTATATTCAGTCCTCTGCTTAAAGAATAAATTCTTTCACATTGGGGAAATAAGTCACAGATAAACCTAAAACGGGGAGACTATAACATCTTGAGTACAATTTTTGGTATGTGTAGCTGAACTGTTCAGAACCGACTGGAGAGGCAAGCCTTCTTGTCAATTCACTTTCCTATCCAAAAAGTTCATAATACCAAATGTAACGCAAGAACTATAGCACCAGATTTTAAAAAGTATTCCAAGTAACAGGTCCTCATGGAGTTTTAAATTCATTGAAAATGTAACGTTCACTGTATTTAACTAACTCAGGATCAAAGTAAACTTTACCCTGTTACAGGTATGATCTGATATTATCTTGCCTTATATAAAAATAGTTTTCAGTTAAGAACAGATTAATGATTTCAGCGTAATATTGAAAAACAGAATCTTAAATTTATAATCAATTCTTCCTTGCAACAGAAACATCCTTACAATGTACTGTTGCAAAAAATATGATCATTATTTTTAAAATCTTTGCTTGTAAAGACTTACTGTACTGTATCTTGAAATAGCAGAATCTAGAGTTGATACTTTTAAATGTTACAAAAATATTTCATTGTATCACTGTACAATAAAATCACTCAACAAATTATACTGACTTCCCAACCTCATTTATCAGTTAATTTTACAAAATACTGGGTTTCAATCCATATATTTTGATTATATTCATTCCATTAACTTTCCTGACTACATAGCCCAGGCTGGCCTTGAACTTGCAGTGATCTTCCTGTCTCAGCTCCCAAGTACTGGGATTATAGGCATACACCATCGGGCCCAGCCTTCTAATTTTTCAACGTAGGCACTCATAGCTACAAACTTCCTTCTCAGAATTGTTTTTACTGTGGAGCTCTGGTACACTGTTTCCTTTTTCACTTGAGTCTAAAATTTTTTAATTTCCTCTGATTTCTTTAATGATCTACTGGCTATTCAAAAGTGAATTGTTCAATCTCCACGTGTTTGTGCAATTCCTGTAGTTTTTCTTGCTGATGTTTTCTAATTTCCTTCAGTTATAATCTGTTAAGATCCAAGGAATTATTTCAGTGCTTCTGTATTTGTTGAGAATTGGCCTTATGGTCTAAAATATAATTTGTTTTGGAAAACATTTTATGAGATGCTAAAAAGAACGTGTATTCTATATTTATTGGTCAGCATGTTTGGTACAACTGTTAAATCTATTTGATCTATAATGTTTAACTGTGATGTTTGTGAATTCTTCTTTGTCCAAGTGACCTTTCCACTGGTGAAAGTGGAGTACTGAAGTCACCCAGTATTATTATATTGGGACTTATGTGTCCCTTTATGTTAAGTAGTGGTCTGTTTCATGAATGTGGGCACATCAATGTTTGGTCCATATTTACAATTGTTAAATATTCTTGAAGAACTGTTTTCTTTACCAATATGCAGCACTCTTTGTCTTGTCTAATTCTGCCTTGAAGTCAGCTTTATCAACTGTGAGTATAACTATTCCTGCTTGCTTTCAGGTTCCATTGCATGAAATACTGTTTTCCATCCTTTCACTTTCAGTCCATGTATACTTTGCTAGTGAGACATTGTTTCCTGCACACAGCAAGCTGTTTGGTGCTCCTTTTTAATGAAAACTACCAATCTACAACTTTTAATTAGAGAATTAAGACCATTTATATTCAGAATTACTATAGAAAGATATGTACTAATTCCTGTCATTTTGCCCTTTTTCTGATGTTTGATTCTTTCCTAATTCTCAATAGCTTATCTACTCTTCTCCTTTTATGTACAGGATTCCTTTAAGTATCTTCTGGAATGCTGGCTTACTGGTCACAAGTTTCTTTAGTTTATGCTTCTCTTGGAAAGCCTTTATTTCTCCTCCAATTTTTTCTTTTTTTTTTTTAATTTTATTTAAAGAGAAAAAACAAAAAAGAAAACAACCAAACAAAACACAAAAAGGGTAGCAACAATACAGAATTCCAAAGGCAAAAAAATGAAAGAATCACAATAACAACAACAAAACAAAAACAAAAACACTAAGAAATCGCCACTTGATAGGTTACATACTGTCATCATTGGAAATAGTTGTTCAAGTTACAAAATTAAAGCACACAAAGTAGACATTCAAACAGTGAGACTATTAACAGTTCTGCTCAACAATCCAACAAAAACAGTAATGTGGTCATCTATCTTACACACTTAAACATACATTCAGTTATATCCTTTAGAGCACTTTCTTTTCCCCTCATATATATATATATATTTTTTTTTAAATTTTATTTTAAAGGGGGTAAAATTAAACACAACAAAACAGAACAGAACGGGACTTAAGAAAGCATAAATTTCAAAGCTATACAACCAGGGATCTTCACTATCTGTCATACTGTCTCTTGTTTTCTTCCAAATGGTTGTCCATATCTTTGCATATGGGGAGCTCATACTAAATACCATAACCAATTTTTTCACAAGATGTGTAGTTAACTGGCTCCCACTTGCTAAGGGGGGGTGGGGACATGGGACAGGATGACATGAGATGTCTGATTCTCAGCCTGCCCATCAGCAGGATTACAGCCGCCCCCCAGAGAGGAGAGGAGCTCCTTGTTCTCCCGGCACCCTGAGTCAACCACATAGTGCAGGTCCCAACACACCAGGGTCTCTCTCCTTCAGGCCGCTGAAAGGCTGCCACACTCCCAGCCGCCCCCAGAGAGGGGTGGAGCTCCTTGTTCTCCCGGCACCCCGAGTCAACGACACGGTGCAGGTCCCGAGGCGCCAGGGTCTCTCTCCTGCAGGCCCCCCAAAGTCTGCCATACTCACCTGCTATTTCTTTCTGATGAATTGACCATGCCATTTCCAAAGTTTTGAAATGGCCAACAGACCACAGAAAGAATTCTCTTTAGGCTCCTGTTTGAAACCAGCAGCTACAGCAATCTGCTGGCCTTGCTTCAGGGCCATTCTCCTTCAATTTTGAAGGACAGTTTTCCAGGATAAAGTAATCTGAGCTGGCAGTCATTTTCTTTCAAGGCTTAAAATACATCATTCTATGCCTTCCTGGCCTTTAGGGTTTCTGCAGAAAAGTCTGCAGTTATTCTGACTTTGCCTCTGTTAAGTGATGTGGTGTTTCTCTCTTGCACCTTTCAATATTCTTTCCTTTTTCTGGACTCTTCACATTTTATCAGAATCTAAAGTTGATTTTAGCTATGTAAATATTGATTTAAATTTTTGTTATCAGTTTTTCTTCACATCCTAGGACATGCATGCAATCTAAGTATTCTGTACTTATCTAAATTGCTTGGAACCAGAAGTGTTTCAGATTTCAAACTGTGAAATATTTGGATATAGTTATGCCAGCTGAGCATACGTAGTATAAAATTCAGATTACAGACACTCAACCTGTACAATTACTATATCAATAGTGCCAAAATTTTCTCATTTAACTATGAGGTATAATTAATTAGTAGTTTAATATTACTTCTAGAAGGAACAAAGCTTATTTACAAAGGGTTGTTTTCTTTAAATAAACTGCCTTGGGGCGTGTGAGGAAGAGAACAGTGCTCAGCCCTATGCAATATGTCAACTCTTCCATTCCAGCACTATCTGAAATATTCCCATTTTAAATGTTAGCAAATGGAGATTTAAAGAAGTTATTTAACTTGCACACAAATAGTAAATGACACCTGAACCCAAAACATAAGGTTTTTTTCTTCTACACCAACCTGCTTGCCATTCAAAAGTAAAATTTTTGCATGTAAAGTTTCTCCCAAAAATGCATTTCTTCATCTTCTATCATTTCTCCTTAAGATATTTTACTGTGTATTCTATAGCCTCAATACAAAACAGAAAACAAACCATTCTGTAGCTTTTAGAACTGCTGACAATAAATAAGAAACGCATCTGAAAGCTGTTACTGGTAATAGATCTCTGTAAAAGCTCTGGGGAGTAATAGCACATCTACTTGATCTTATAAACTACACAGCTATGTTTACATTCTTTATTTCCACATCACAAAATCAAGTGTCAGTGTCCTTAAAGGAGTGAACCCTAGGCTATCTCAGGATGGGTGGACTCTTAACAACAGTTAAGCCCTCCGAAGTATGTTGGTTGAGTGAATGAAGATGAACAGTCATGTGAACTGTAATGCAGCAGCGATGATAAAACTGGAGGATCACCCAAAAGCCATTTAAAAGACAAAATTATCTTTCAGTCATATAAAAAGTAACAGACCTCTACATGTTCACTTCCTACAAGTCAGATTTTAAATATGTATTTAAACACTGTAGTGAGCATGTAATGACATTTCACTACATTTTAATTTTCATTTTCCCAGTGAAAGCCACAAGAATAGCTATGATCAAAAATAAATATAGTAAGGGTCAGTGAGGATTTAAGGAAACCAAAAATAGCATATACTGCTGTAGAAATGTAAGATGGTATAGCTTCTTTGGAAAACAGTTTTGACAATTCCCCTAAAAGTTCAACATTAAGTTACCATATGACTCAGTAATTCTATTTTCAAGAGAAATTAACACATGTCCTACAAAAGTCTGTACAGGAATATTAATAGCAATATTGCAGATAAAATCAAAAAATGTAAGAAATCCAAGTGTTCATCAACTAACAAATGAATAAACAAAATGTGATTAAAATCTAGCAATAAAAAAATGAAATACGGATGCCTCCCTGGTAAGCAGCCATGGCTTGGACAAGCAGCGGCCACACCAGGGGGAAAACCAGCCAGCGTCTCCCAAGATCCACGCCATGTTGGAACTTAGAGTGCTGGGAAACCAAGCAACCCACTCACCTCCCTGGTAAGCAGCCATGAGCCTACCAGCATGGTGCTGAAAATCAAACATCCCATCTGCCTCCCAACCTCCATTAGCAAATGGGAGCCAGAGGTCTGAGTAGCTCTTGAGAGGTTGACCATATGCAATATAGCAAATAGGGGGGGATTTCCTTCTACCATCTCTTTGAAGGCAAATATTGTTGTCACTGTTTTGTTTTGTTCTGATTAATTGCACTGCTGTATTCAATATTCTGTTTTGATAAGTTCTATAATGTTCTGTATTTGGTTTGATTTTCCTACACCTGATTGAAAGAACAACTATTGTGAAGATAACGAAATATACTATGGCACATATTACTGATGCACTGGTAACCTGCTGTGACGTTCTGTATCAGTTTCACTGCACTGTCTCAATTGGCTTTGTTCTGTTTTGTTCTGTTGTATTTCACTACCTTCAAAATAATAAAAAAAAATTTTAAATGAAATACTGAGATACATTAAAACATAGGTGAACCTCAAAAACTCTAAGTTAAATTAAAGAAGTCTACACAAAAGACCACATATTACATACCATTTATTTAAATGTCCAGTACAGGCAAATCTGAAAAAGCAGTAGATTCAGTGCTACCTTGTGCTGAGGAAGCAGGGGAAAGATGGATTAGGAATAATTGCTGATGTACATAAGGTTTCTTCTTGGAATAACGAAAATGTTCTAAAATTAGACTATACTGATGACTGCACAACCCTGTAAATACATAAAAAAGCACTGAACTATGTATTTTAAAGTTAAGTGAGCTATTGTTTAAATAAGAGAAGAAATAAAGCATATAATTGTTTTTCATTCTTCCTCCTCAGCAATGGAGTGTGGTGAGAAATACTTACTTTATCAAAAATAGTATAGCTGTAAAAAAAAAAAAACAGTATGTTGTCTTTCTCTGATCTAGAAGACTGTCTTTGTAGCACCCTATAATTAAGTTAAAGAAAATATAGGACTTCCTAACATCCAGAATGCACTCATTTGTAAATTAAAAGACTCTATAAGAAAAATTACAAGAGCTCTGATTCACGCTCATAACTCCAAAGTAGGGCAACTGACTAGGTCTGAGTTCAGTGACAGTGCAGGACATCATGACACCCTCTTACCTTACTCTAGCGAAACAGATTGCCTGAGGACACATACATGGAAACCTACTGAGAGGTTGCAAACATCCAATTTTTAAAGCAGGGAATGTCCAATCTTCCCAAAGTGTCTGCAGAAACGCCGATCAGCAGTGAATAAAAGATCCTATGGCTTCACACACTCACTTCCTACAGAGAGATTTTTATACTTCTGCAAACCTGAAGAATGTATAACAGCATCTCCTTGTGGTTTAATTTACATGTTCCCAATTAAAGTGAGGTTTAACAACTTTTCTTATGTTTACTGACCACTGGATTTCCTCTTTTGAAAAGTGCCTTGTCAAGTCACTGATCTACTAAACTGTCTCCCTTATTGATTTGAAGGAGCTTTTTATATATTCCGGCAGTTACATGTAATTCAAATTTATTTTACTCTAGTTTATTTTTTCAGTCTCTTTATGGTGCTTGGTGATAATGGTCTTAATTTTAAAATGTAGTCACATTTATCATTCTTTTCCTTCATGGCTAGTAATTTCAATGTCTTTTTTAAAATCCTTCATCCTCCTGGGGATGCAGACATCTTCTCTTACTGTCTAAAGTTTTTCTAGTTTTGACTTTCACACTCAGTACTTTAATACACTGGAAATCAGAAAGATGCAAGTTCATTTGTTTTTCTTACAGAAAATGAATTACTGGGAACTAAATCTAATTCCAGTACTTAAACTCATAAGTATTAAGCAAATAGGAAGCTAATAACAAACTCCTTTTGTTGAGGATGTACTATACAATGTTACCTACATTATATGCATTTTATATATATTACAGATACACAATAATTCTGTGAAGTACATTGTTCCTCTTCCTACCTTACAGATACAAAGGTGAGGTTAAGAAACATATCCAAGCTATTAGAAGATAAAGAGAATGATGATCCATTCTGTTTAATCTAGTACTGTACTCACGTTCTTTCTACCATATCACACTGTTTCACGTAAGAATTTGATACCTGGATAAAAGAGGAAATATTTTCATTTTGAAGATGTTGCAGTTATTTTACTCTTTAGATCCACTAATACAATATAGTGCTGCTTATTTTATTTTCATAGCTGTTTATTCATTCAGCTATTTTTCTGTTTTGTTTTTGTTGCTGTTGTTATTGTTGTTGTTTTTGAGACAGGATTTCCCCATGTAGTTCAGGCTGGCCTTGAACTGACTCTATAGCCAGGCTGCCCTCAAACTCACAGTGATCCTCCAGCCTCAGTCTTCTGAGCGCTGGGAAGGCGTGTGCCACCACGCCCAGCCAACTATTACTTCTTGAGGATCTATTGCTCCAAGTCCTGGAAATGAATCAGTAAACAAAACAGAAGGTCCCTACCATCTTGGAGCATATACTCCCACTTGAGTATCATGAGTAGTCTCTCATACCTACTCCACCCGACTCACTACTAAACACTTAAAGGAAATCTTCAAATAGCAGAGTCAGGACTGCAACAATGATATGCAGCGAGGTAAACATGAAGAACAATATGAAGCCAGGAAAAGGGATACATTTCTGTAAATACAGAATTCTGGGAGGGTAAGGCAGGCGAGCCACAAGTTCAAGGCCAGCTGAGACAACTTAGAGAAAGCCTGTCAAAAAATAAAACAGAAAACAAGGTTAGGAATGTAGCTCAGCCTGAAGGCCCTGTTTCAATCTCCAATACTGGAGCGACACAGAGCAGTGTGGAGAAATATCAACATTCCTACAGAAAACGTAAAGGACTTAATAAAATAAAGCATCCCTGTGTCTCTTCTTTATGCCTTCACTTTTCAAAAAAAATTAAATATCTTAACAAAATGAGCATAACTTCTTGTAAGCATCAATATATACCTTGCACTCTTTCTAAACTCTCTCCCTTTCTTTCAAAGGATAAATGTCAGTGTATGACATTTTTGTTTCTTCATTTCTTTAATACAAACCAGAAGTGCTACATGCTCAGAAAATTAAAGAATACAATAACTAGGTGAGGGGGAAAAAGCTGATTCTGCAGAGTTAAGTAAGAGTATTAAGAATTTCCTTTATTTTTCTACTACCTGATTGCAGGTGCTTTCATTCTTTAAGCAAGGAAAATCCCTTCCCTGACATTCTAGAGAATTTCCTTCACACAGAACCCTTAGTTCTCCTTCTGGCCCACATCCTGCTCTACTGTATTGCTCCAAAAAAGCAGCACAAAAACATGCTCTACTGTGGTGTCTTCAGTAACAAAAGAAAACCTTCCTTGACCCCCTTGTGTCATCTAAGTACTTCTCCATTTCTCCATTTACTCTTTGCAATAAGATGCCTCATCTCAGACGCTTATCTACATAGGCCATTTTTCTGCTTCCTCTCAATCTAGCTTCAGTCTTTCCTTGACATCACTACAACAGCTCTTGTCCAAGTCACCAATGACTTTCCTATGGCTTCATCTGTTATTAACAAAGCCCTCCATTCTACATAGCATTGTACACAGCAAAGCACAACTCCTCAAAGCATTTTCTCCTCTCTGCTTCTTCTGTATAACTCTACTCTCGTTTTCCTTCTTTCTCTATAGTGAATCCCTGGGCTCCTTTTCTGCCTCCTCTAATATCATACAAAGTCTAAAGCTTAGCATGCCTGAGTTTGGTGCCAAGTTCTCCTCTTAATTTCCATATACACATTTGACATTCTCTTCCTAGTGGACATCATACAAACTCAGAGCTATAAACACTATCAACAGTTATGAGGACTCACTTCCTGCATACCAGATTCAAATGCCCAACTACTCATTTAGAATCTCCATTTCAATAATACAAGAGTAACCAAAACCCAGCCCTCTACGGGCATTCCCATCTCAGTAATACACAACCAACCAAGACAAGTATTTAGAAGCCAGCACTTATGTTTCTCACAACCCTTATCCATTCTTTACCTAGTCCTACTGAGTCTATTCTATCACACTATCTTGAAATCCAGCACTTCATCTTTCACTGCTATGATAATGTTCAAGCCACCTTGACAACTGCAGCTGCCTCTAAACTGTCTCTCTTTACATACTTGGAAGTTCATTTTCTACACAGCATGCGTCTATTAAAAGGCAAGGAAAATTACCATTGTACTTAAAGTCTTTCAGTAGCTCCCTAAATAGTAAAACCCAAACTCCTTACTGGGACTTGGAGAGTCCTGCAAAATCTAGTCCATATTTACTGCTACATCTTCTTTTCACTCATATCCCTTCTACTAGTTCCTAATTCACCAAACACTACAGTCTCAGTATCTCTTCTAGTGCTATCACCTTGCCCACAGTACTCACCACACAACTGCTCATCTCCCATATTTTAGTATAAAAGTCACTAGTACATAAAGATCAAAGATTATCATACCACTTAAATTTCCCTGCCTAGCATTTATCACAATTACTAGATTTTATTTGTTTCCTTACTGTCTTATTCTCTCACTACCATTCTTCAATATAAGCTTTGTTTCTTTTTTGGTAGTATATACCAGTGCTAATACATATTTGTAGAATGAGTGGCAGAAACAACAAATCAAGGACAGAAAAAGGAAAGCAAAGCAAGAACACATTTTCAAACCATACCTAGGTTTCCACCAGTTTTATAATACTGATTTTTCCACACTGTAGTGAAAGCAGAGGTTTCCTCACTGACTACACTGAGCTTACCAGTAACGCTCCATATGTAATTCACCTAAGTACAGCTCTAGCAGTAATGTGTTTATTTTATACTCAGTGTGTTTCTACTTAAAGTTCAAATTAAGTTATTGTCCACTCTTCGGAGTGACTGGTAGACATCAGATCTGCCAGAGTAGGTTCAGTAAAAATTTTGCTTAGAACAGTGTCAAGAGGAAAAAAATGATAATACAAAATCCAAGTGTTTTATGACTAACCTCATTAGAAAATGCCTTTAGAATAGCAAAATACTAATGTCTTGTGATAAGCAAATGGAGGTATATTATTATCTATACTTTTTATGTATGTTTAAATTTTTCTGTAATAAAAAGTTGAAGAAATTAAAGCTACTTCTAAGATCAAAAGATAATACAAACCTCTAAATCACAACTACAACCCTGACTCATTTACTCGGCTGTTATTTAGAAATTTAACTTAAATGAGCTGATTAACAATTCCTAATTGTATTTTAGGGCCTTCTGAGAGCCTCAGAGCACACAGGTAAAAAGACATGTGCTCTCATCTGCTCTGGGTCACAGCCTTTCACACTGTCACCTTCTTATGGGCTGTCTATAATAACCAAAGCTCAAAAACAGCAACCTCGCAGAGGAATAAGATCATTTAAAAGAGAAAAATAATAAAAGTATACAAAAGGGGAAAATAGGGCCAGGGATATAGCTCAGTGGTCAGCACCTGAATGGCAAGTGTGAAGTCCTGAGTTTGATTCCCAGTATCAAAAGGGGGGGATATATATTATTTTTGCTTAAAATCAAGCAGAACATTTTCTACTAGAATTCTCATGAGCTAATACTTCTAAAGCAACACCTCAAATTCAGGAAGGGATTTACAGAAGGCTTCAGGCACACACACCAAAAACCAGCATTCTCAGCCAAAAAAGTCCCTCCTCCCTGAATTCCTCACTGTACTCGAGACTTTCTCTATGACACAAAATAAAATGTTGAGTATTAATGGTTAGAGTGAAAATTATACCCATGTTTTCTAGGTAATACAAAGAACAGAAGGACTTAACATACTCTGACAAATGCTTGGCTTTTTGCTATAGAAATAGTCTAGTCTATGGGAAAATAAAAATAATAATAGTTTATTTTCAGTTTGTCTGGATTAAAGAATGCCACTTTTAAATTTCCTATTAAGAAACCAAGGGAGTAGTGTTAGGCACAATTTTAACAAATTTATTATACCTTTACAAGTGAAACTATGAACATAATGAGATGGAGCTAAACCAGAACATTAAAAACCTACTTGTTTACATTTACAAGTAGCCCAAGGATCATGCTCAAATAACGTTACAGAAATTCATACTACTGTAATTTGATAAATGAAATAAGCTAGTACTTGAAAAAATACACAATAAATTATCCCCTCAACATACCTTTTAACATTGAAAACCCTCAGCATTTCAATTTCTGAGAAAAGTAAAAAGGATGTGAACTTCAGGAAAACTAAATTACAGTAGAACTCTAAATCTTTAGATGTACTCACTGGCATAGGTGGTGGTGGTGTTGCTGTTCCTGTTGTTTGAGATGGGGTCTCACTATGTTGTTCAGGCTGGTCTCAGATTCTTGGGCTCAAGAGATCCTCCAGGCTCAGCCTCCTTTACAGCTAGAACTATAGGTGGGGGCCATTGCCCCCAACTTGGTTTACAATAAAACAAAACAAAGCTGAGAATAGGTGTTTTCTTTCACTATCAATGACAGGCCTTTCATATTCAGGAAACTGACACTCAACCTGAATCCCTAGACCAGAGGTGCTGAACCACCACACGTGTACTAAGTGGGCACAGAGTCCTCACTGTGAGCACACAGCCAAACTGTCCCAGCAGAGGAGCATCAGTCAACAGCACACAAAAGCACACCAAATGCAAACCTTTACCCTTCAATAAAAAGCTGTTTGTATTGCTGAAAGTTCCGTTACTGTGTTTTTCTTTTAGGACAAAAGAGGTTAACATATGAGTTGTTTTTGCCACAGTAAAACCTCAGCATTCAAGTTTAAATACAGTGTTGGCACTCTGCAATACGTAAGTGGGTTTCGGGTTGCAGCTTGGGCACTCAGTTTCCGAAAGGTTCACCATCACGGCCCTCAACCAATCTGAACTGATGCAGGGAAGTGGGAGAAAGAGCAGAGTTTAAGAGGTACCAATTCCTATCATTTTCACTTTTTGTTTTGTTTTTATTTTACGAGACAGGGTCTCACCATGTAGTTTAGGCTGGCCTTAAACTATGCATCATTGGCAAGATTGGCCTTGAGCTTCCAGTGATCCTCCTGCCTCAGTCTCCACAGTGCGGGCATTACAGGTGTGTGCCACCACACCTGGCTCTCTCCATCTTGAGAAAACAAAGATGTAGCTATTCACAATGAATGAGCTAAGTAAGTTACAGACATACAATGAAGTATTATTCAACTTTGAAGACGAAGTTAATTTTGACACATGCTGTAACATCAATGACCCTTGAGGGCATTATGCCATATGAAATTAGTCACAAAAATACAAATACTGTAGTATATGATTCCAATACAGGGGGCACCTACAGTAGTCAAATTTCATGGAGACAAAAAAGTAGTAGGGTGGTTGCCTGGGGCAGTTGGCATGTGGAGGGGGAAGAGAAAGGAGTTTCTTGTTAAGTGGTATGGGTGGCTTCTCAGTTTTACAAGATGAAAAGGTTACAGAGATAGATGGAAGTGATAGCTGCACAACAATATAAACCTATTTAGTAACACTGAACTACACACTTACAATGGTAAATTTTATTTTATAATAAAAACTTTGAAAACAAAATTTTGCCATTTCTAATGTCAATATAAGCTTATTAACAACAGGTTCATGTTATAAATCAGAATGAGCACTGAACATGAATGCAGTTGGCAAGATTTTAGTGTCCTTATTCATCAGATGAGAAAGAAAAGATATGCAACTCAATACTGGTACCCAGTCCCGCAGGACTGTAGCACCAGGGATGGCATCAGTAGCGAAGACAGGACCACTGAATCGGAGCCCACACAAACCTGTCACATTTTAGACCTCTAAATAACAGCAGAGCCCTGAAAAAAAGACTATAATCACATCAGAAGAGACCAGTATAATCCTTTAGGTGACAAAAATCTAATCTGGGGCATGACTGAATCTTGCAACAGATTTACTGAACTCAAGGAAATGAGCACTGAATCACACTAAAAGATCACCACCGCAAGTGAAGATATGTTTCTCGCTGTGTGCCACTTCAAGAAGCTGGGTTTAATTTTGTGGTTCCACACATGGATCTGACTAGCCAAATTGGAATTTATACCACAGCACTTTTTTTTCTAGTTCCGAGGACTACACACTGGGCCTTTACACCCAGCTATATCCCCCACGCCTTTCTTATTTTTTATTTTGAGAGAATCCCAGTAAGTCATTCAATGGCCCAGGCTGGGCTTGAACTTGCAAACTTCCTGTTTCAACCTTAATCTTTAGCTCTCTTACATTTCAGATGATCTCAAACACTGTCCAGGGCTGTTACTGGGTGTTAACAGCCCAAAGCACTTGGTTTGCCCTGCCTGCCAGTTTCCCTCCACACACCAATTAAACACACACCATCTGTGCTGCACAGTACACTGTAACCCACTCTGCCCCACACTTACCCTGCTACACGCCCCTGGGTTACCAGACTTCAAGTCAGCACTGCGAATCTCCTGTCCACTGTGCTCCCATCGAGTCCACACGAGCACCAGCAGGAACCGGGGTTCCCACCGGGGGACAGAAAACACCAGCAGCACTGGTGGGAATGGCGCTGATGAAACCTCTTTTCCCTTCTGCTCCTCCAGGCCTTCCTTCCTTTTGTAACCAAACCCTAGAATTACATTATCCTACCGATGTTCGTCCTTTTTCTTGGCGGGGGGGGGGTGTCCATGGTGGTAAATGGTGGGGATTGAGCGCAGGGCTTTCACACAGGTATTGTCCCAGCCCTTTTTAAAACTGAGATATGGTCTCACTAAATTGCTCAGGCTGCCCTCAAACTTGTGATCCTCCTGCCTCAGCCTGCCAACAGCCAGGATTGCAGGTGTGCAGGATTTATAAACACACACACACACACACACACTCGCTTCCTTTTGTCTTTTTGAGACAGGGCCTCACTATGCAGTTCAGACCAACTTTGAGCTCACTTTGTAGCCCAGGCTGGTCTCGAACTTACAACGATCTGCCTGCCTCAGCCTCCCCAGTGCTGAGATTACAGGAGTGCGCCACCACGCCTGGCTATATTCCCTTTTGATTCAAGCACATGGAATGATGGCCAAATACAGACATATTTATAAATCTCAATGTGAAGCAAATAACGTAACTTTCTAGTAATGTCTTACAAGTTTAACAATTAATTTAAATTTATAATCTTAATGTACTTTTCTTTCTCCCAATATGGGGGATTGAATCTACAGCCTCACACACTGGGCAAGTACCTACCACTGAGTTACATCCCTAGCCCTTTTATTGTTTAATTTTGAGACACAGTATCAAGTAAATTGCTAAGGCTGGCCTCAAACTGATAATCTCCTGCCTCAGCCTTCCTACTGAGATGCTGCACTGTGACCACTGACCTTTACTGATGTTACTACAGGTTTTATAGACACCTTTTAAATATTTTTTTTAAAGACAAGGTCTTCTAAATTGCTAAGTTGCCCAGACTATGCTTGAATTTGTGATCTTCCTGCTTCAGCCTCCTAGAGTGCTGAGATTACAGGCGTGCACTACTGAATTTGATTATAAATAAGTTTTACTAGCTGCATACTATCAAGTAGACTTAGCCTTCTTAACCCTTCTCGAACTATTGGACATTTATATTGTTTTCCTTTTGTTGTTGTTGTTATTGGTACTTCCTTTCTTGATGAATATATCATGTGTAAGACTACTCTTTCATAATTTATTTTATCATTCAAACTAGATATTATACTTATTTACAGTGTCCACCTGCTAAGCAAGAGATTTTTTTTTCTTCCTATACATTCATTGGTCTGTCTTCTTTTGCACTCATTTTATTTAAATTATGAATTACTGGTTTTTCACGATGGTTTATGTAGGAATTTCTCATGTTTATTTTCCCAGGACTTTTCTTCATTTTCTAACATTCTTCATCAGTTCATAACTAGATAAAAATCTTTCCTGCCAATTCAAACTCACATTTAAGTTTTCACTTCTTATGGGGTTTTGCTGTTTGTAACTTCTGTTCTGATAATATGTTTACATTTATAATTCCAGTACTCACACAATTGTTTATTTCTTTTGGTACTTTGGCTGTAACTAAGTTACATTTTTAAGATTATAGTAATACATGCTTATTATAAAACATTCAAAAAAAAGCACATGGAATGAGATCTTCTGACTAGTTCCATGAAGTTTACAATTTATAAAATTCATGAGCTAGGGAGGGGAGCTATGCAATGAGAAATTCATTTCCACAAAGAGAAAACAGTACCAGCAAGGACACTAAGGAGAGAGGCCCCTGGGCATGTTGAAGAACAGACTCCTAGTTGGGTCCCATATCTGTAATCCTGTACTCTGGGGGGCTGAGGCAGGAGGACTGCAAGTTTGAGCCTGGGTAACTTAGTGAGATCCTCTGAGTGAGTGGGTGGATGGATGGATGGATGGACAGACAGACCAACAAATAAAACAGACTCCTATGTGGCCAGAGCAGTTAATAAGGAGGATGACTGAGAAGTGTGGCGGTCACCTGGCCCTGAAAATCTTGCAGCCTGCCATGAAGGATTCAGCTACAGCAGTAGATTCTGAGAAGTAACACCATGTGATTTACCTGTTAACAGGGTCCTGCGGTGTCACCAGCAGGGTGACACAGCAGGGACAAAGGGAGATGGAAGAGCAACTAGTAAACCCTTTTCTAACCCAAGTGAAACTGAACAACAGCTGAGACCAAAGCAGAGGCAGAAAGTATGCTGAGCAAATTCTGTATACATTTTAAGCTCCCATCTGATCATTTAAAAATTAGGAAATGGTCCCTGAATCATACTGGAATCCACACAACAGTAATTTCTGAGATTCTTATCAGGTAAAAATATTATAGCTCTGGCCAAAAATAAACTGCAAATTGACATATTTTGCAATAGTCCATATAGGTAAATACCGATATATAATATGCTAGGGTTTTGAACTTCTTAATATTTTACAGAAATATATAGTAGTATCTATAAATCCAATTTTATTTCATGAAGTTAAGAGATAAAATACAGCTTTTCAACTCTATTTTCAAGAGGAAAAGTATCATATGTAAATTTTCTAAAAAGCCAAAAAGCAAAGTTAGAACTAGGAGGAGGTGACTGTCCTGTCTCAGCCTCCTGAGTGCTGAAATCACAGGTGTGCGCCACCACACCCATCTCCTTTCATGTGTTCCCATATGCCCATACTATTGAAGGCTTGATCCCTAGACAGTGGCACTGCAGGGAGGTGATGGAACCCTTAGGAGGTGGGGCCTAGTGGAAGGAAGTTAGGCCCCTGGGTTCCCACTTGAGAGGAACGTGGAACCCAGATCTCTCTTTTTCCTCTGCTTCCTGGCTGCCACAAGGAAGCAGCTTGCCCTGACACTACTCCATGACACACTGCCTCGCCACAGGCCCAAAAGCCATGGAGCCAAGAAATCACAGACTGAAACCATGCGCTAAAATAAACCTTTTTCCTTTTTTAAAGACTTTTATTAGTATGACTGTAATGCATAATGACTACATCCATCATGGGACGCCAGTACATGCATATAACACATCTTAATACTTTTTTATCCCCTTCCTCTTCCTCCCCCATTTCCTGGATCACTTCCATTTTGTAAAAGATGTATCTTTTTGTTTTTTTATCTTTTATTTAGCTCTTTCATTTTATTATATTTTTTTGATTTCTCATATAAGAGAAACTATATGACATTTAAGCTTGTGTGTCTGATTTATTTCATTAACATTATGGTCTCAAAGTGCATCTATTTTTCTACAAATTACTCCTTTATCCTTATTGATGGCAGAGTAGTACTCCATCGTGTATAAATACATTTTCTTTATTTATCCATCTGTTGGTGGGTGTACAGGCTGCTTCCAAGATTTAGCCATCATGAACTGTGCTCCTATAAATGCGACTATTTATGTATAGCTGCAACATGATGTCTTTACCTCTTTCTGGAAGATACCTATACATCAAATAACCGGGCTAACTGAAATTTCTAGCGTTAGTTTTTTGAGGAATCTCCATGCTGTTTTCCACAGTGGTTGTACCAGTTTGCACTTCACCAACAATGCAGAAGCAGACATCCCGCCTCACAGCCTCGCCAGCGTTACTGACTTCTTGAAGATGGCCATTCTTTCAGAACTAAGATGTAACCTGTGTTGTTTCAATTTGCACTGCTCTAATGGCCAGAGTTACTCAACATTTTTTCATGTATTTATTGGCTATTTGTACTTCTGAGAAATGTCTATTCATTGCAGATGCTCATTTTTTGTTTGTGTCTTTATTTTAAACTTTTCTTCTTTATAAGTTGATTTTCTCAGGTATCTGTTACACTAATGGAAAGTTAATACATACTTTTAGGAAGTACAGAGAATAGCACTACACGGAAGAGTTATCAGAAGAGTACATATCAAGCACACCTGTAATCTTAGCACTTGGGAGACTGAGGCAGAAAGAATGCCATGAGTTCAAGGCCAGCCTGGGTTACATAGCAATACCCTGTCTCCAAAAAAAAAAGACTATTAACAATAAAATACATACATATACCAAAAGATCATATATAAGAAATATATGCTGAGAGGTATTGTGAATTTCTTTCAACACAAAATAAAAACCTAGCACTTAGTCTACTAAGATATATAACACTAAGCCAGGCATGGTGGCACATGCCTGCAATTCCAGCACTCAGGAGGTTGAGGAAGAAGGACTGCTGCAAGCTTGAGGCCAGTCTGGGCTACAAAGTTAGTACAAGATCAGCCTAAACTGCATAGGAAACTCTGTCTCAAAAGAAAAAAAATTAAAAAATAAAAAAGATATGTAACACTTTAAACCACAAAACACATCAAAATTGTAAATTCAGTTTCTTTAGTAAATCTACATCAGGAGTATTACCTTTAAAATTCCTTCCCTATTATCCTATACAAAAATTAATTTTTTAAAAAATTTAGCTGTATTTCTGCTAGGTGTGGTGGCATATACCTATAATCCCAGTACTCAGGATGCTGAGGCAGGAGGATTGCTGCAAGTTCAAGGCCAGGCTGAACAGATAGCAAGACCCTATCTCAAAAAACTAAAACTAAATAAATAAAATTTTGTTGTATTTCTGTCAATTAACAAACACTATTTTAAAAATCCAGAAATTGACATAATGTTAGCTGATCCTTGCTGCTGTGATTTTCTTACAACTAAAACACAGAAGCAAACTGAATGAACTTACAACAAGCAACACACATTCAGACACAGGCTTTAAGGACATGGTTAATGCCTTACAAATCTAAAGACATCTCTGGATGATTGTTTTATAAGATCCAGCCAGGAATGCTGCCTACACCAACTCTTCAGCCACAAGAGGGCTGGAAGAGGGCACAGGCTGAAAGCCTCTGCGTAATTTTACCTCCAACTCCTCTGACTACAGCACCCAGTTCCTCTGCCTTCTACATTTGAAAGGGCAGAGGCTGGCTAGAGCGCAATCTATCTTTACACACACTCAGGAAAAAAAAAAAACACTGTCATAGTTTTTCTTAATACAAGTAAATTCAGTCATTAATCCATGATAGTATTTGTAGCAAGAAAAAAAACCCACTGGAAAAACTCAAAATGTACAAAAATAAGGAAACAATAAATTATGATACACCAATGTAATTACTACGCAACCATTAAAAGGAAGAAGTCTGTGTGTGCTCGGATGTTACTACGGTATTGTAAGTAAAAAGATCAAAGTAGAAAAAGCAAAATAAAATGTAAAACATATTACTGCTGGAGTTTTTTAAATGTAGATGGGAAATATATGCTTTTATACTAAAACTTTTTTGGGAAAATAGAAAAGAAACTAGAAATAATGGCAGGTTATAAAAGGTACTGAGGAATGCAGGTCTTGGTAAAAAGGAATACATTCTTTTTTTCACTATTCAAAAAAAAAACCTGACTATCAACCTGTATCTGTGCTTAGTTTTTTGTTTTTTTTGTTAAGACTTAGGCTATGATGATTTAAAAATAAAGCAACAGAAGAAAAAGTAACACCTATGAAAAGTAATCTTATCTTTCCAAATTACAACAGCCATGCACTACTGTCAATAATGGACTATGCATATATTAGTGGTGCCATAAGATTGTACCCCCAAGGGTGTCATAGCCACTGCAGTCATCTTAGTTTAAGTACATGCTACATTCTCACAACGATAAAGTCACCTAACAGCACATTTCTTAGAATGTATCTTTGCATGACCCTATTTTTAAAATCTTTGTGGCACAACTTAATAGAAGGATGGGTAGAAGGCTTAGGAATATACAAAAGTCTCTTCTACGCTTTTTTTTTTTTTTTTTTTTTTGGTACCCAGGATTGAACTCATGACCTCACACTTGCCAGGCAGGCGCTTAAGCCACTGAGCTAAATCCCCAGCCCTCTACTCTCCTTTTTAACTACAGTAACTTTCAATTTCTTGCCATATACTAAAAAATTCCACTTGCATTTTTGTTGTTTTGTTTGGAGGCAGGGTCTCAATATGCAGCCCAGGCTGGCCTCAAACTCACAGAAATCCTCCTGCCTTAGTCTCCTGAGTGCTGAGATTACAAGCAGGTGTCACCACCCCCGCCTCCACCTGCTTGTAAACAAGTGTTTGGCTCCATTATTACCAAAAGTTTAAGACTCAAATATATTAATAAATGAAACTAAAGTCCAATTCTATTTCATATGTTAATATGAAATGGTAATTATAGTTTTATGAATGAACAGTTTTACAAAACATTATTTTATTCCTAAACTATAGTAAGCTTGGATGAACAAGTTCTGCTCTAGGAGAGCACTGGTAAGTCAGATTTCTTAGTCCAACAAAGTGAGTCTTACATATCTTTGACGAAAAATATACAATGTGTATCACTCTGCACTTCCTAGAAGTCCCTTCTTCATCATCCCAGCTTTCCCTCCTCTTCCAGACATCCCAGACTGTGACTGAGCACTCCACTACTGTGCACTACTGCACTGTGCACTGCACACACAACAGTACAACTGTGACAACATCAGGCAGATATGTGCGCTACTTCCATAATTGGTCTGCATCTAAGAATGTTCTTAACTCAAGTTCTGCTCATATCAGCAAAGTCTGCAACTTGAGTGTTCATAAGTCAGGGACTTACTGTAACAAACAAATTGAGAATTACTGAAGAGTTTTAAATCTCAACCTGAACACCCACCCACCCCACAGCTTCAAATTTTAAAAAAAACTCTCCATTTCCAAGGAGGATGTGAAGAGGGGACTGATAAGAAAAACTTAAACCTATGGAGCCCTCTTCCACCTCAAAAGATGTGTCTCCTGGTCTCAGGCCCACAGTTCCTCATCCTACGTATCCATCCTCAGTGCTTCCCAGTGACCACCGATTCATTAAGATGGCAGAAGGCAAGTGGCTCCACTAGATGTTTCTGAAGTTTAACCTGCAGCTCACACACCCACACATAACAGGCTCTTACTAGTCACACACTGGGAACCAAAGTGAAATTACCCCACCCCAGACCTACACAAAACCTGACTGAAGATTGATTTTCACTAACACAACACATTTGGCAACCACCTAAGGATGTGCAATTATCTGGGAAAATGTGATATATTAGTTACTATTCTTTCAAAAAGGGGCTATGTGGCAGCAGAGGCAAGAACTAACCAACTGACCTGATTCTGACTGAGAATAACCACAGAGGAGAGAAAGGAGCAGCCTAGACCCTGTGACTATAGACGGTCAGTGCAACAATGCATTCAAACCCCCACCCCGAGGCCTGCATCCTCTAGAAACCACAGGGCAGACTGTCAGCCTAAAAGCTTGATCAGAACAGACACTTCAAGCAAAATGTGACAAAATACTGGCTTCTCATCTAAAGAAAGAATCTAAACATTCGTAACTAAACTAGTGCACTTCCCATCCCAACAGCTGATAACAAAACAGATCAATAACAAATTTGGCAAGCACACAGAAGATACTAACAAAAAGCTAGCAGAGTTAAACATGATGCAAAACATGAAGGACACATTTCGCAAAGAATTATGATCCATCAAAAGGCTCCAAACAGAAATGCAGGAGGCAAAAAATTTTATTGAAAGTATGGGCAGCAGAAGTGACTAAGTGAAGACAGAGGTCAGAAATAAAATGACAGGGCTGTTGCCAGTGACCAATTACTGAGAGATACCTTTAAAACAAGAGCACATGAGAAATGGATCCAACAGATCTGAAATAATACAAAGATTAAGATCAACAGACTCCCCGAAGGAGAGAGACCCTGGCGCATCAGGACCTGCACCGTGCGGTTGACTTGGGGTGTCAGAAGAACAAGGAGCTCCACCCCTCTCTGGGGGCGGCTGGGAGTGTGGCAGACTTTCGGCAGCCTGAAGGAGAGAGACCCTGGCGCATCAGGACCTGCACCGTATGGTTCGCTTGGGGTGTCGAGAGAACAAGGAACTCTTCTCGTCTCTGGGGGGCAACTGTGATCCTGCCTGCGTGTGGGCTGAGAATCAGACATCTCATGTCGTCTATCCCCCATCCCGTGTCCCCCATTCCTCTCCCCCGTGCCTAGCAAGTGGGAGCCAGTGAACTACACATCTTGTGAAAAGATTGACTATGTTATTTAGTATGAGCTCTCCATATGCAAAGATAAGGACAACCATTTGGAAGAAAACAAGATACAATATGACAGATAGTGAAGATCTCTGGTTGTCTTGCTTTGAAATTTATGCTTTCTTATGTCCCATTCTGTTCTGTTTTGTTGTGTTTAATTTTACTTCCTTTTAAAATAAAATTTAAAAAATTTTTAAAAAAAGATTAACAGATGCAAGGGCCAGGGATTTAGCACAGTGACATAAGTGCCTGCCTGGCAAGTGCAAGGTTGTGCGTTCGAACGCTGATACCACCCAAAAAAAAAAAAAAAAGCAACAATGTAAGACAAAATGTCTGCCAGCTATTCCTTAGACAAAGGATATCAAGAACATATAAAGAACTCAAAAAAATTAGACCTTTCAAAGTTAAAGACCCAATCCAAAAATGGGCATCTGAGATGAATGCACACTTACCAGACGAAATACAAGCAGCACATAAAAATACAAAAAAAAAAAAATGTTCAAAAATCAATAGTCATTTGAGAGATGCAAATTAAAACAACACTGAGATTCCACCCTACTCCAGAAAGAATGGCTATTATTAAGAAATCAACCAGTAACAAATGCTGGAGGGGCTGTGGGGAAAAAGGAACCCTTCTCCACTGTTGGTGGGAATGCAGACTGGTGCAACCACTGTGGAAATCAGTGTGGAGATTCCTCAAAAAACTAGGATTGGAGGCCCCATTTGACCCAGATATTTCCCTTCTGGGTATCTTCCCAGAAGAATTAAAAATATCATACCACAGCAATATATGTGCATCCGTGTTTATAGCAGCACAATTTGCTAGATCTTGGACACAACCTAAATGTCCATCAACTGAGGAATGGATAAAAAAGATGTGGTATTTTTATATAATGGAGTACTACTGTCCTAAGTAGTAGGACTACTGTCCTGTCAGTCATAAAGAATGGTAAACTGGAGACTTTTATAGGTAAGTGGATGCAACTTGAGCCCACGCTCATTAGTGAAATAAATTAGACACACATGTAAACATTGTATTGTCTCACTAATATGAAAAGCTGAAAAAAACTATATATATAAAGGTAGTTAAAATAGTTATACTACTGATTTCTCTGAGCTCACTGAAGATAAAGGTTTGTGCCTAGTATTGTTTGGATGATTAAATGCAGGTATCTTGCACTCTGAGTAACTCATTCAAAGATAACACGCAGTACTTACAGCATTGTTGCCCTCTAATTATCATGTTTTGAAATTTTGAGTTTTTCCTCTTTAAAATAAAATTAAATCTACAAGATTAATAAGAATTAGTAAAAACTTGTCAGGCATGGCGGCGCATGCCTGTAATCCCAATACTTGGGAAGTTGAGGTGGAGGTTGCCATTAGTTCGGGGCCAACCTGAGGTACACAGTGACCTCAAAGCCAACCTGAATTACACATTGAGACCCTGTTAAGAAAATGGAATCATTAAAAAATTAAAAGACAGCACAAATAGCATAAAACTTATTTATTAAACTAGTAACAGAAAACTTTCCAAATAAGGGAAAAGAATTTAACATACATGTAACTGGAATACAAAACCCCAAATAGCCACAATCAGACAAGAACTTCTCCACACCCATCAGAGTGAAAGTCGCAGAAGTCCAACACAAACACACAATCTTAAAAGCAGTTAAAGAAAAGCAACAAATCACTTGTGAAGAATTACATTAGAATTACAACAGAATTCTAAACATAACACTGAAAGGCCAAGAGAGCTTACCGTGAAATGTTTTAAACCCAAAAAAGAAAACAATTACCAACCCAATCTGATATACCCTACAAAACTATCCTTCAAAATTGATGAATAAATATAAAATATTTTCACGATAAAGAGTATGTAAGAAAATTCATGACCACTAAACCAGCAGTCCAAAAAGTTCTCAAGGATCTCCTAGCGACAATGACGCTAATAATGACAAAAGGTCTAGTAAAATGAATACACCAGGCAGGGTGAGGAGCCACACAGAAGAGACAGATAGGGACTTCCAACAGAAAAATAAGGCAATGACAGGCATAAGTCAACACCTGTCAGTAATAACTTGCAATGTGAATGGTCTCAATTCTCCAATCAAAAGACAAAATTGGGAGAATGGATCAAGAAAAAAAATTCAAAGTACGCTGGATAAAGGAAACATTTAACCCAAAAAAGAGACTCAGATTAAAAATCAAAGTATAGAAAACACTATTCAGCAAGCCCGTACCACTTTCAGAAAGAGAAAAGTCAGCACCTCCCAAGAATCCGCCATGCTGGGACCGGGAGGATCCAACAAGAAGCCAACCAGCCAGCCTTTGTGATAAGCCATGCAACCTGCAGGCTTCCAGAAAGAGAAAAGTCAGCACCTCCCTTGAGCCTACCAGCGCACCCCCTACCCCCACCCCAAGCAGCCTGCTGGTTCAGAGGACAGGCTGAGTTGATAGCATCTAAGGTACATAAAGCAACTAAATGCTTGTATTGTTTGGTTGATTTTGCAGGCCTGGAGCCAGCATCGCTTGAGAGGATGACAGTATGCAATATAACAAATATGGGGGATTTCCTTCTATCTTGTCTTTGAAACCCAGTATTGTTCTGATTGTTCTGCTTTATTCAAGATACTCTGTTTTGATTGGTTTTATTTTTGGTTTGATTTTGCTATACCTGATGGAATGGACAACTAATGTGAAGATAACAAGATATACTATGGTAGCTATTGTTGTTTTCCTAGTATCTTGCTTCAAAGTTCTGTACCAATTTTGCTGCTTTGTTTTGATTGGCGTTGTTCTGGTTTGTTTTGTTGGATTTTACTACCTTTAAATAAAAAAAAGAAAACAATATTCCATGCAACAGGCACCTGAAAAAAAGCAGGGATAGCTATCCTATATTCAGAGAAAGTGAATTTCAAGCCAAAACTGAGCAAAAAAGGCAAATAAGGTCACACTACATAATGGTTAAGGAAACAATCCAAAGAGGCAAATAAGGTCACACTACATAATGGTTAAGGAAACAATCCAAAGGGAAGAGATAATTATAAATTATGTTCCCAATAGTGGTACATCTAACTTTATAAAACAAGTACTTCTGGACATAAAAGATCAAATATATATAAATAAAATTATAGTAGGGAACCTCAATAGCCCATTATTACAAACAGAACTAGACAAAAAATCAACAAAGAAATATGAGTTGAATAAACTTTCAAGCAGATGGACTTAACAGATACCTACAGAGTGTTCCACCCAACAGAATATACATTCTTCTCAGTAGCACATGAAACTTTCCCCAAAACAGATCACATGAGCCAATAAAGCAAGCTTAAATAAATGTAAAGGAACTGAAATGAGGGCCAGGAAGATAGCTCAGCAGCACAGTGCCTACCTGGCAAGTGCAAGATCATGAGCTTGGTCCTTGGTACCAAAATATATATATGACAAGAGAAATCAAGGAAGAAATAAGACAATTTCTTGAACCAATTGATAATGCCAGGACAACATACTAAAACTTATGGGACACAATGAAAGCAGTCCTAAGAGAGAAGTTTACAACTGTGAAGCCCACATCACAAAAATAGGGTGAACCCAAATAAATAACTTTAACCATGCACCTTGAAGGACCTACAAGAACAAAAACAACCCAAAGCCAATGCTAGTACAAGGGAGGAAATTACAAAGATCAGAGCAGTGATCAATGAAATTCATACCAAAAAAGCAAAACAAAGACCACATCAGAGTTCTTTGAAAGAATAAACAAATCCTTAGCCAATCTAGCCAAAAAAACAGAAAGACCCAAATCAATGCAATTAGAAAGTAAAAGATGAAATCACAATGAATACTTACAAGTCAAAAAGATTGACAACTACTTTGCAAAACCTGTATGCCAATAAATTCTATCAGAAGAAATGAATAGATTCCTAGGTAAATATGAATTAACAAAACTGAACCAGAAAGATTTTAAAACTCTGAATAATCCAATGATAGGCGATGAAATTGAACCAGTAGTAAAAACCTATTAACTGGGCCAGGGATTTAGCTCAGTGGTACAGCGCCTGCCTGGCAAGCATGAGGTCCTGAATTTGGTTCCCGGTACCCAGAAAAACAAAACAAAACAAAACAAAACACCAACTAAGAAAAGCCCAGGCCTGGATGGATTCACTGCTGAATTCAACAAAAACTTCAGGGAAGATCTAACACCAATATTCCTCAACCTCTTTAACACATTCCCACTGGCTTAAACTTCCAGTAGCACATGATGACTGTCCCTCAGGCAGCTTACACCACTAGCGGTATAAATGGATTTAATCACTTTTATCTATCTTTTTACTAATAAAATTAATAAAAACCTGCCCAATTTACTAACAAATTTAATTTTTTAAAAAAAACAGCCCAATAAGACAATCATGCAGGTACCACTGGTGGTTCAGTCACCAGTCAGTGAGACATTCAAATTGTAGCCACACTGTGAACATGCTAATGAAACGGAAAGGGAAGGAGCACTGCCTAAGTCATTCCCGGATGTTAGCCAGGAATTGAGCCAAGTATCCAACCAAAAAAGAGAACCATAGGCTAATCTCTTTAATAAATGTAAATGCAAAAATCCTCACCAAGATACTGGCAAACAGAATGCAATGAGTCATCAAAAAGACACGTATCATGACCAAAGAAAAGATGGCTCAACACATGCAAATCAGTAAATGCAATACCTGACAAAAACAGAAGCAAGGACAAAAATCACATCATCATCAACAGATGCAGAAAAAGCCTTTGACAAACACCAACATCCTTTCATGATAAAAATACTGAAAAAAATAGGTAAATGATCTTATCTCAATCTGATAAAAAATTTATGACAAACGTACTGCAAACATCATATTAAATGGTGAAAAAGTGAACATTTTATCTCTAAAATCAGAAAACGACAAAGATGGCCACTATCTCTACTATCCTAATTCAACATCATACTCAAAACATTAGCAAGAGCAATTAGGTAAGAAAAAGAAATAAAAGGAGGGCCGGGGATTTAGCTCAGTGGCTTAAGCGACTGCCTGGCAAGCATGAGGTCATCAGTTCGATCCCTGGTACCAAAAAAAAAAAAAGAAAGAAAGAAATTAAAGGAGGAGTATGTATAGGAAAAGAAGAAGTCAAATTATCAATATTTGCAGATGACATGATCCTCTATACAAGACCCCAAAAAGTCTACCAAAAGACTCTTAGAATAATCAAATTTAGTAATGTAGCAGGCAGAGAAATAACACACAAAAATTAACAGAAATAACACACTATCCTGTACACTGATAGTGAAACCACTGAGAAAGAAATCAAGGAGAAAAAAAATTCCTAATAGCACCAAGAAAAATTAAATACTTAGGAATTATCCTAAGGAAATGAAAGATCACTACAATGAAAGCTTCAGCTCTCTGAAAAAGGAAACCAAAGAGGATGTCCATCAGAAAATGAAAAGATATCCTCTGTTTCAGGATAGAAGCCAAAATGAGATCACAACAAATGAAAAAAATTTCTGCAAAACAAAAGCAACAACAGAATGAAAAGACAACTTACAGAATGGGGAAAAAAACTGCCAGCTATTCCTCAAACAGAGGACTAATACCTACAATAAAGAACTCAAAAAAATTAGGCCCCTCAAAATAAAAGATCCAATCAAAACAGGCAAAAAAAATGAACAGACTCTTCACAAAGTACAAATGGTCAATAAATATATGAAGAAATACTTAACATCACTGGCCATGAGGGAAATGCAAATAAAAACAACACTGAGATTCCCTCTTATCACTGGGGGGAAAAAATGGCCAGCATCAAGAATCAATAACAAATCCTGAAGCGGAGGTGAGGGGAACAACAACAACAAAAAACCCTTCTACATTGTTAGTGGAAATATAAACTAGTACAGCCATTATAGAAATGGAGATGCCTCAAAAAACTGAAACTAGAAATTCCATTTGACCAGCTATTTCCTTTTTAGGTATCTTCCCAAAAGCATTAAAGACTTCATACTACAGTGATAGAGTACATGTATTCCTCCCATGCTTATAGCAGCACAACTCTTGGAAAAAATTTGTATGCTCATCAACAGATAAATGGATAAAGAAAATGTGGTATTTACACACAAGGGGAGTACCAATGTTATAAAGAAGGAAAAATCTGAATCATTTGTAGGAAAATGGATGCACCTTCAAAAATAATGTTAAGTGAAATAAATCAGACACGCAAGCTTAAATGTCACATGGTTTATCAGATATGAGAAATCCAAAGCATAAATAAATTTCAAAGCAAAATGAAAGATACATAGTAGGAAACAAGGACATAGCTCTTTTGTAAAGAAGACAGGAACCAAGAGATGGAGGAAAGGAACAGGGTGCAGAGGGGAAGGGCATGAAAAGTGCAATGAAGATGTGTTACATACATGAACTAACTCCACAGGAGAAATATAAATATTATGTACTGCAAACATGTACTAATAAACAAACTACAACATAGGACACGCAAATACACACACACATTCACTGTGTATACTTCCACTTAATATGTGTGTATTTTCAAGGCACTGTTCTCAGTACCAGAGATGTGTGGTGATTAAAAACCAGACACGGCTCCTGACTACATGGAGTTAACAATACTAAATATATGAACAGGGCCAGGGATTTAGCTCAGCAGCATAAGCGCCTGCCTTGCAAGTGCGCAGTCATGAGTTCGATCCCCGGTACCAAAAAATTAAAATAAAATAACATAATATACGAACAATACATTAGAGTATTTCTATTTCTCCCACAACGAGGAAAAATATTCTTGAAGTATATAGATTTTAGTATTCTGTGTGACTTTAAATTTAAAGAATTTTAAAGAGCTAAGACATTAAAATTAGATTTTAAAAATAATTCATACAGTAATAAACACCACAAAGGAAATCAATGACAAGAAAAGAGGATGGCTGGGAGTGCAGAGTATCAGCACAGGCTTATCATTGAGCTGAACCCCAATAAAGAAAAGGAACTAAAGGTAACCAAACCAGCATACTTGAGAAGAGCAGAAAAACATGTGCTAGTCATGGAAAAGTAACTGGGGACGACAGAGTTGAGAAGGGGGTAAGTCACAAGGGCACTGCAGGCCACACAAGAATTTGGATTTTTCTTCTAATTGCTATAGAAAGTCACCAATAGGCTTGAGCCTGGTAACGACAAAATGGAATCTGATTAAACAATCATTTTTTTCTTCAGAACATAATACATTTTCAAGTAGAAATAATGTTACAAATGGTGGCACCATCATATCCTTTCTGTGCCTTTATTCAGTTTCAATTTAGCATCTACCCTATGGCAGGTAGCATATAAGGCAGTGATGAAAGCTAAACAGGGTCTCTGACCTTGAGCTCAGAGTCTGGTAGAGACAAGGAACCTGAGCAAATAATCGCAATTATAATATTTATAAGAGTGGAATATACTGAATGCTGTGAGTACGCAGGGCAAAAGGTGCTTAATCTAGCCACGTAAAGTCCAAAAAAAAAAAAAAAATACAGAGGCTCTGGGTCTCAGAGGACAAGCAGGGACTTGGTAAAGCATCCCCGAAAGTGCCACCTTAAAAGCCATTGGTGAGATACAAGAAAACACAAGGCTATGGAATACTCTTCCTTTTGAAGTATTTAAACAGGATTATTAAGTTGGAATGGTGAAAAAAAGTGTAAACACGTTAGACTTGCACCTGTGACCTGACAGGTTACTGCCACAAAGAACAAAGCTTTTTCAAGAAGTTTGATGATTAGTTTTTGTAAAAAGCTGAAAATGAGGCATTTCAAATGTCATTTCAACAAGTGGTAAGTCTGTGTTCCATTTAAGGGTGTGTGTGTATATACATTAATCCATTTTGAATTGGGGTTAAAAACCTATTTAACCACTTACCAGTCCAACTAGTTAAATACAGGATCACTAAAAATTGCATTTATCATTACTTTTCATAATAGGAAATACAAAAAAACTCAATTCTATCAAATTTATTCAATACAAAAATTGACTGGTTGAAATGACACCTGGCCAAGCAACACTTGGGACAGTCACCTTCTCACAGGTTCCTGAGAGATGCAGACAGGGTACAAGGACACAGAGGCCATGAAGAACTCAGCTACCACAGCTTCTCCTCAGGGTAGTCACCTTGTGTCCTCCAAGGTGCACTTTTATCTTGGCTTCCTCTTCAAGTTTGTTTTAAAGAGCTAGTTTCTCCCTGAACCTTCATCTTTAATTTTTTAAATAAACTTATTCACCATCTTTCCTTGTTTCATTGAATTCTTTATTTGAGCTAAGAACCTGGAAAACAATTCCAGAAGAAGATGTGAGCACCCTGAAAGCTGGTAATGTTTCTTTGGCAAGCTGTTTCTAAAAGGAATTACTTGTAACAGTTTCACTTCCAAAACAGCTTTCCCTTTCCTTGGCAAAATCTATCATGGGCATTTAATTTTATGTTTCCTAGTCAGAATCAATCAAAATTAAAATTTACAAGGAAAAACCAATGGGAAAGAAATGAGGTACAGAACAGGTAAAGCAGCATTCAAACGTGGGATATCCTCAGATACTTTTGACAACCCCAGGGAACCCTACAAAGGGGAAGCCAGTCACCAGCCCTACTCTGGAGGAATAGAGAACAACACTTAGGAGCCTTGCCAGCAGGACAAGGTGCTGGCCCTTCACCCCCTTTCTACTAGTATCCCTAGTTTTAGGGATTGTCGAGCTTCCTTAGAAACATTTCATTTGATATAAGAGTCCCATAGCTGTATAAATTGGATAATCATTTGTTGGTGGTGGTGGTTTTGGTTTTTGGTTTTTTGAAAGAGTATTGCTGTGTAGCATAGGTTGGTCTTGAACTCAAGGTAATTCTCCTGCCTCAGCTTCCTCAATGCTGGGATTACAGGTATGTGCCATCTTGCCAGGCCTCATAGCTTTAAAAATATGTGAAAACCAAGGCATCAGGATTGTATCTTCTCAAATCAGAGGTCAGAAACGGAATACTCCGAGTTCCACAGGAAAGCTACTGGAAACACCACCACCACCACCACCAAGGAGGATCATAAAGGAAGAGATCTCAGCAGGGAGGCCTACTAGAGGACTGACAGCTTTAGGGAAGGAAGAGCAATTTCATTCTGCATCTGTAAATTCTGAAGTCCCCTGGGGGTATCCAACTGGGAGAGACCCAAAGGATATAAGAGTCAAGAGTATAAATGCAGCTCAGCAGAAAAGTTCAGGACCACACAGGAGCTAGGTGAAGTCTAAATATAGGAGACTTCATTGAGGAAGACAAAGAAACAAAATGGGGTCTGAAAAGGTCACAGAAGGCAAAAAGTAAGGGTCTGCCTTGAGACAAGACTGTCTAGAGCCATCAAGGTCACTTCAGGGAAGTCGGCATCCAGAAGCAGACTACCGGCCAGACTGCCGGAGGTGGTTTAAGGATCAGCGGCCACAGGAGGACGAAGGGTGAGAGGAAAAGATACCAGCCAGGCAGCAATGGAAGCATCGGACAATGAGTCTAAGCCTGAAGGGCTGAACTGCGAGAAGAGGACCACAGGGGGATCAGGGCCAAGGCGCAGGACGGACAGGGAAGCCTCCCAAGGCAGTTACGCAGAAAGAATACAATACCAGAACCTCAAACTGCCCTGGTAGACTGCTCTGGAAAGAGCTTTTCCCAGACTGAAGTTAAAACCAGGGGAAAGGCCAAGGGGCGGAGAAGAGGCAGGGTGTGTCTTTAGGGTCCTGCTGAGCCTTAAGGCCCAGACAGACCAGCTGGCTCCGCACCTTCCTCCTCTAAATGCATTTGCTACAGAGAAAAACTCTCCCTAGTAAAAGGGAAGACCAGAAGAACCCTTGCCAGCCCTTCACCGACACAGCCATTCCTGTTAATGAAGTCCAGCAAAAGTCATTTAAAGCTTCTCTCAGTATAACCAGAAGCCCCTGTGCGCGCTTACTTGAAAACTGGGTGCGGATAATACGGAGCAACAGATCTAAACCTGCTTCCCAATTTGTGTACTGTGTTATCTGTATTAAGGATAATTTTAAAAGTATATTTTAAGTATAAACATAACTCATGATTAAGGACTGGAAAACAAACCTTTAGAAAGAAATAAAAAATACTGTTAATTACATTAAAAGGGCAAAGAAAGGGTTCATAAGTTTTAATATGTCATAAACTATAATACCCAAAGCTTTTAAAATTTGTAATTTTGGACAATCTACCTCTGCCCACTTTGTTCAACGATAAAAATGAAAACTGATCAAAAGGATACAATATTCGTGGGAAGAACTTACTAATTTTTAAAGGGAAAAGGTATCTATTCTAACAACTCAGAAATTCAAGTAAGTGATGCTTAGAGTATAGCTCAGTAATAAAGTGCTTGCCTACCATGCGTTAGGCCCTGGGTTTAATCCCTGCACCAAAAAGTAAAGAGAAAACTGGTCTATAAACTAGATTTTAAAATATTTACCTAAAATCCAGAAGTAGTGATACAAACTGACAGTGTGATTGGGGAAGTTAGGCTAGTGAAGAATACAATCTTGCCAAAGAAACTGACACTTTCAGAAAAGCCTTACCAACTGTGGGAAACTAAATATTATAAGTTTTTTGTTTGTTTTTTAAGAATTGGACAACTGGGTGTGATGGTACACATCTGTAATCCCAGAACTCCAGAGGCAGAGGTAAGAGGACTACTGTGAGATGAAGGCCAGCTTGGACTCAATGGTGAGTTCAAGTCCAGGCTGAACTACATAGCAAGACTTGCCCCAAAAAACAAAAAAAGAAAATATTGAACAGTAACTAAGGGCACAATAAAAAGGTTTCACGATATTTATTGTCAATTCACTGAAGGTTTCAGAAAGACAGTTAAAGGCACCCTTACCATAAAAGGAGAGGGTAATTTAAGAGAGGCTCTCTAGGTACCTGCTATCCCTCAGCACCACACAACATTCAAAAAATTCATCCTACGTTTACTATACCAAGACAGCTATTAAAAATAACCAAGCAAGGCACTGTGCATGTATAATCCCTGCTACATAGGAGGCTAAAGCAGGAGGATCACAGTTTGAGACCAGCCTGAGCAACTCAGTGAGATTCTATCTCAAAATTTAAAAATAAGGGGGGGAGCACCTCGGCTGGGATGTAGTTCATCACTGGAGCACTTACCTAGATGCAATAACCCTTGGGTTCAATTCCCAGTACTGCAATAACAAAAGGAAAAGCCTTGTAGCCACTGTGAAAGTATACAATTGTTCAACTAATAATCCTTAATCCGGTTAAGTATGCTTCCTCTCCAATTATGACTGGACATTCATATTCCTTAAGTACAGAAGTAATGCAACATAAGAAATCTAAAATGAAAAGCATTAATTATGTGGCATCATTATTATATAGACCATTAAGCATCTCTAAATACTAATTTTCTATTACTACAGAAATGAGAGTGAAAGGTGGCAAAGACAAATAACCAGAGCAGCTGAAGAAGAGACACTAACTAATCCTGCCTTTCAGGTAGCCAAAGGCTATGTACAACTCTGAATGCAAACTTTCTGGTTTACAGTTCTGGATATCAACCTTGACTCAGGCCAACACTGTGAACATGATGATCACACAGTAAAATGCCATCCTAAGACCACAAAGCTCAGCCTCTACCCAAAGAGATCGTCACGTTTAGAGTTCCCCTGCACTCCGCCCTGTTGTCATGTTCTACACGTCTCCCTTTCATTCTTATAGCCAAGTGTGCCTGAACTACATCCAAGGAAAAGGTAACTGGCTCTCACAGCTCTGATCAGTACCCCTAGAGCTCTTTTAAGAGAGGTAAACAAGCCTTAGTGCAAGAATTCTGTAGCCTCTAAATTACCCACCGTAATGTGTTTCTAAAAATTTATTTCCAGCTGGGGAAGCGGCGTAAGTGCCTGCCTCACAAGCACTAGGTTGTGAGTTCGATCCCTCGTACCAAAAAAAAATTGTAATAAAAATTTATTTCCTCTGCTGGGCATGGTGGTGTGTGCCTGTAATCCCAGCACTTTAGAGACAGAAAATACAAAAGGTGGTGCCAGAGGCTGAGGAGCCAGGGAGATGGGGAATCATTGCTTAATGGTGACAGTTTCACTTTAAAAGACGAAAAAGAGTTCTGGAGATGGATGACAGTGAGAGTTGCACAACACTATCAATATATTTAATAGTACTAAAATATACTTTTAAAGCTGGTTAAAATGATAAAGTTTGGGCTAGGGATACAGCTCAGCAGTGGGGCACTTGCCTGGCAAGTGCAAGGCCCTGAGTTTGATTTCTGGTAACAAAAATAACATAACATAACATAACATAACATAACATAAAAAAAAAGATAAAGTTCATGTTACATGTATATTTTAAAATATTTAAAAGCAAAATGGTCTTATAATATTTACCATGTTCTAGACAAGGGGATATGTTAAGTGCATCTATGTGATCACCACCTAGTCGCTCCAAGAGGATTATTTATAAAGACATGAGTAAAATGAGCCAAAACAGTATCTCAGATTTAGGATTCCAAATCACTCAGTCAGGAAGCTGAGGCAGGAGGATTGCTGCAAGTTCAAGGCCAGCCTGTGCTACATAGTGAATGAAATGCCAGCCTGAACTACATGGTGAGACCCTGTCTCAAAAAAAAAAAAAAAAGAAAAAAGAAAAAAAATCAAAAAAATGAAAACAAATCACCACATACTATTCTTAACCTGAAAAAAGCATGTTTTACAGGAAATGACCTCTAAGAAACAATACTGGTAAAGACTCAGAAAAAGACTGCTAGACTGGGTAGCAAATTAATATGAAAAACTAGGCACAACTCATAGAGAGGCTTATCACTGAATAAGCTTTCTACAGTAGCCACCTTACATGCTTTAAAAAAAAACTTTTCAGAGGGCCAGGGATTTAGCTCTGCAGCATAAGCATCTGCCTTGCAAGTGCGTGGTTGTAAGTTCGATCCCTGGTACAAAAAAAAAATATTTTCAGGGTATAAAAATAATTTGAGAGTCAAAGTATTTCTTAGTTAACCCTTAAAGTTGGACAGAAGAAAAACTCTTCAGTTCTTCAGTTATCTTAGTAACTGCTAAATTTCTCTGCTCATCTCATCTTGTCATTCCGAATGCAGGTGCTCCACACTGGATTGCCACCAAATCACCTTCTATTTCTTATATAAGACTCTCTCCAGATATCTCAGTCCAGAACTCAACTTTTCCCTACACAGCAGAGACCCTCAACAACCCAATCCACACCAAATCCGTTTAGTAATTAACCTTTCTCTAGACTAAGCAAAAACATTAAAAAAAAAAAAAAAGAACCTTTATTGTACACCATGTTAAAAATGCTACCTTATAATCTTTCCCTGCATAATGAAGTATGTTTGGCCCATTGAATTTATTCAATTATCAAACTACAAGTTCCATAAGGAACACAATACAAAGACTGTTTTGGGGGGGGGTTGGCTTTTGAGTAGAGTCTTATGTGATCATCTAAAGACAAAGAGCCCAATAAAATTTTTATAAACATCCTCTTAAATAAAAAGGACTGGAAAAGTATAGTACAAATATTCAGCTGCCTTCAAGTCGAATTTATTAAAACTTCTAGGTTGGGGCCAGGGATTTAGCTCAGTGGCATAAGCGCCTGCCTGGCAAGCGTGAGGTCTCGAGTTCAATCCCCGGTACCCAAAAAAAACTTCTAGGTTGGGTTTGGTGACACAAACCTGTAATCCCAGTATTTGGGAGCCTAAAGCAGAAGGATTGCCTCAAGTTCAAGGCCAGCATGCATTGCATAGCAAAACTCTCTCTCAAAAACAAACAAAACAAAACACTTCTGTGGTGAAGTCATATAATTTTTCTATTAATAATTTGTCTTTGATCTTACTCTTGTTTCCACTTTTAAAAATTTAAACATGAATCTGCAACAACCTGACCACATCCTTTCTATTTTAAATCATTTTTCAGTGAAACTAATATCACTTGAAGAATGGTAGAGTCTTACCCAAACCCCACTCCCACAAGTCTAATGGTTCAAAATCTCCCAGGTAACCAAAATCCCCAGACATTTCCATCTAATTTAACAACTATGTATATAGAGAAATACTGTTTTCAAACAACAAATGCTTTTCACTGAAAGAAAAATACCCTACCATAACAAAGCTACTCCATTTATTGATTACATGTTCTTTTAGTCTTACTTAAATTATACTATACTATTGGTTATCAGCCAAACAATTCCAAAAAATAAAGTTTTGAGAAACTGTAAGACAGAACCTGGGGAGGGGTTGCTTGTTCTGAGACAGGGTCTTATGTATCCTGGAATTTGCCTCATGAGTGCAGAGATTATAAATGTACCACCATGACTAGCTAAAACAGAAATTTTTAATAGAAAAATAATCAAAATACCTGAAGTCCGTTTTATGCCACATTTATTTAATGTAGGCATAACATAAAGTCATAATTTTCTTACAAACCAATGACATTTAACCCAGGCATGGTGGCACACACCTGTAATCCCAGCACTCCAGAGAGTGAGGCAGGAGGATTACTGTGAGTTCAAGGCCATCCTGGGCCACATAGTAAGACCGTCTCAAAAAAAAAAAAAAAAGACATTTAGATGGATCACCCAAATTTCCTACAGACTTTAAAGCCAATCGACATGTGTTTCTACATACCATTCTACAGTTAAACCCAGTCTAGCTGTCACTGTGAAAGTAATATACAGATAACCACTTTTAAAGGGTAAAATTAGAATTTACAAAGGAATATCATAGAGAGAACATTTCTTTTCATGTGCAATTTCTTATTTTGTATCTCTTTTAATTGCACCTCTCAGAGATTTAACAAATTTTAAATTAAATAACCTGATAACTAAAAACCAAGAAATCTAAAAATAGCCAGCAAAATAAAACAGTGGCTCAACAAGAGCTAACTCATCACATACAATACTCTCTTGGCAAACACTGTCTGGTATGACCAAATCCAGGTTGGCTGGCCCATGAACTAGCTAGTTAACTTGAACACAGGAATACATACTTACAATATTCAGTGAAATCATTTCAAAAAAGAAAACCTTTGAACTTTGTAGACTATCCCCTAACATCAGGGATTAGACCCTTGTTTCTATCACACCAATGTCCTTGCAGTAAAAAACACAGGCCTTTGTTAGAACTAACAAAGAATTCGCTTTCAAAATCTAACTCCTTTTTTTCACAGGTAGAAAGAAGGAAGGGGTGGGCAAGGATACATTAAAAAACATTTGGGAAGAATAAGCAAATTGTTGCCATACTTGCTTCAATAGTTTTTTTTTTTTTTTAATCCTACCTTCTTACATGGAGGGCTAATACAAAAAGTGTCTTTTTTGCTTTCTTTCTCTTTTCCTTAACCCACAAACGATACCTTAATCATGTGATATTTTTCAAAAATCTGAACCTAATTTTTAGTTACCTTCTGTTCTTGGGAGATTCAATGATTTGTCAGGTAGGTAACATTCATACACACATATACATATACATATACATATACATGTATACGTTCATAATTCATCCTTCTAATCCTATCCTACAAATACATCTGTATTCCAAAAATGAGTAGTAACAGAGTAATACTGTGTCTGAACATATTGAACATAAGGATTCCTAATAACCACAGAGCCGAACCTGCAAAGAACTGCTTCAGCTTAAAAAAAAAAAAAAAAAAAAACACTTGACTGACACTCTCAGGTCAGCATTTTAAATTATTCCAGATATCAATAAATCTAAGTCATAAAATCACAAGATTGTGGCTAAAACGATCATGACTCAAAGTTTACATACCTGTTGTCCTGCAGCTTAATTATTAATACTGCTGACTTTAACCTCTAAAAGGTTCAGTTTGGAGGCAAAACTTATCTGTGGTGACAGAAATCAGAATAGCAGTTGCCTTGCAGAGGGAGCAAGTGTCTAATGAATTGAAGGGACCCCAAGGGAGCCCTTTGGGGACTGAAAATTTTCTATACCTTGATCGAGTGAGGTTATCAGGCACATATATTCATCTTTAAAAAAAAAAAATCATGAAACTAGCCAAGTGAGGCGGCACATGCCTATAATCCCAGCACTCAAGAAGCTAAGACAGGAAAATCACTGCGTGTCTGAGGCCAACCTGAGCTACATAGTGGTTCAAGGCCAGCCTGAACTATAAAGTGAAACCATGTTTCAAAACAAACAAAAAGTAATTTCTTAAGCGCACTGAAACATTAAATATCCTGTCCAAATTACATAAAATTATCCTATATACTGTTATTTTCAAAATGTATTTTTATAAAGATGCACACTATGACCACTGTTATATAAAACGTTTCAGAACAGACTTTATTTTTTCATTTAAAGAAAAAAAAAGTAGCCCTATTTTGGAACTGAAAGCATTCACAAAGATGATCTATCCATCCCAATTTTTCACGTAAGATAAATCAAATCTACATAGAGAGGGTAAGAAAGTACCCAAGATAAGGCCGATAGCCAACGACAATGGCAGTAACACATGTTTCCTGATCTCAGGCCACTCCCATTTCCACCAGGCCGTTACTTCTCTGATAATGCAAACAAATCTGAACTCTCAATCTATCCGTGGCCTAAAAGGATTCTATATATGCCTCAAAACACCAATTAACAGGCCCCAAAGGTACAGGTATGAAGACATCATTCTCCTCCATCCACTCAAGACAGCAGGCAAGCTAAGGGTAACATGTTCGGGCATTTTACTTAAGAAGCAATAAAGTTAAGCAGGTTATCTACAAAGGTGGTTCACGAAAAAAGTACGTGCAAACAATGACAAAAATCCACCTATTTCCTTTCAAATCTCTCTTTGGTGTGTTACTCGGTTCTCCAAAATAGATCACTGCTAAGTTACACCGCGTAACATCTCTTACAACCTTCCACCGGCACTGCTTTGAGACGCGCTGGAAACAGCCTCCACTAAATAAAGCCCATCTTCGGGCCGCAGCGTCCCACCCTTCTGCAAGCGCACAGCAACACTGGCGCTGGCCGGGGATCGACGGATTAGTTGTATACCCCACGCGAAGAGCAGACGCCTTGGGGAAAACTTAACGTCCATCCTTTCCGCGGGAACGTGTGTGTGTCCTCACCAGCGTTTCGGATCCGCACCGAGCAGGCCTTGCTACCAGGACACTCTGTTCGCCCCTCCGGAGCCTCCCAGTCAGCATCCAAAACCTCCGGACTTCAACAACACAATTGGGAAAGGCCGCGGACCTGCCGAGCGGCTCGGGCGCCTGACCAGCTCCGCGCGGGGTCGGCTGACAGCGCCCGGCGAGCCCAACGACGTGGAGGCCCGCTCACTTCATCACAGCGGCCGAAGCCACCGGTTGCGACGGCTGCTCCACGCTGCGCCGCCGCGCAGCAGCCGCCCGGGCCCTCCGAAGTTGAGACCGGCCGCGCGGGCGGCGCGCCCAGCCCCAGCTGCGGGTTCGCGCCCCGCCCGGAGCGAGCCCGGGGGGCGGGTCCGCGGGGGCTCGGCGGGCGGGCTGCCGAGCAGGAGCGCGGGGCGCGCGCGGGGAGGGGCGCGCGGCGGGCCCGGCGCGCCCGGGAACTTGAAGGCCGTCGCCGCCGCCGCTGCCCAGCCACTTTCCTTTCACGCCCCCGGCGGGCTGACGCGCGCCGCGCTGGCCGCCCGGGGCCGACGGCCGCCGCCGCTCGCCTCCGCGCCGAGGTGCCCGGGCGCGCCCCTGCAGCTCGGCCGACCGGCGCGCGGGACCGCGCGAGGCCGCGCGCGGGCGCCCGCTCCCCCCGCCCCGCCCCCGCCCCCACCGCGCCGCCGCCGCCGCCGCCGCCGCCGCCGCCCGTTGGCGCCTCAGCCCGCGCGCCCGCCGCGCCAGCTACCGGCGGTTTTCCGCCGGCAAAGTTGCGCGGCCGCCTGGCCGGGGGACGCCGCGCGGTCCCCCGCCCCGGCGCCGCAGCCGCCCCTCAGGCCGCCGCGCGGGAAGGCCCAGCCGGCCGCCCCGCTTTTTTACCTGCCGGGAGTTTTCGCGCGCGCGCTCGCTCGGTCGCTCGGTCGCTTTCCTCCTCTCGCGCTCGTTTTCTTTCTTTCTTTCCTTCTTTTCTCTCGACCGCGCCGACGCTTTTTCCGTTCGCGCCACCCGCGCTCGCCCGCTCGCGCCCTCCTTCCTGCTGGGCTCGGCGGAGCGGGGCGGCCGGCAGCTCTCCCCGCCCCCCTCCACCCGCGCTCCGGCGGAGGCGGCGGCGGCGGCGGCGGCGGCGGCGCTCCGCGCTCCGACTCATTCCAATATGGCACGGGCGCACGGCGCATGCGCCCGCGCCCCCCCCCCAGCCCCGCGGTGCTCCCGGCAGCCCGCGCCCCTCGCGCCGCGCGCGTGGCGTCCCCGGCTTGGCCCCCGGCGCCTGCTGCTGTGTCCTCTCGCCTGGCTGGGGCCCGCGCAGGAGGTGCGGCGTCTGCGGCTTGGGACCGTGGGGATCCGGCGCCGCTGGCCACCCCCGCGCCTCTCGTCCCCAGCTGCACCTCGCCGAGGCCAGGACGCGGGGCATGCGGTGGGGACCCGCGCTCCCCGACGCCGCTCTGGCCGGGAGCGGACGGGCACCAAGTCGAAGGCGCGCGCTCGAGAGCCAGCGCCGTCCCGGCCCTGCGCTGACCCGGGAGCGAGGGCCTCACCTCCGCTTCTGGGCGAAGCGGCGGGGAGCCCAGTGGAGTTCCCGGGCCGGTGCCAGGGTCTTGGCCGTGGCGAAGCGCGCCGCTGTGGCCCGCGGGTGACTGACTCGGGCAGGACGGCATCCGCGGAGAAAAACACCGGGCGCAGCCGGACCCCAAAGGGGCCGCGCTTCGCCGGCCGAGGGGATCGCGCCCCCCAGCCTGACTCACGTCAGGGGTCGGACGCGTCTTTCAAGACCTATAAGGGAGTCCAAGTGGTCCCTGTCTTCGAAGTGCGACTCAGGCCCGGGGCGCGCCTGATATTTCCAGGCGTCCCTGGCGAGGCGCCTGTGTATCCCAGTTTTACCGCATCGAAGGAACACAAGGCAGCCGCCGAATTCGGGCATAAGATCCCAGAACCCAGGTAGGAGCGGGAGCTCAAAAGGGAGTGGAGTGTAAATCATCCCCATGGCGCGAGCTACCCACAGGCTGTTACTGTGTTCTCCCCGCAAGCGCACATGCCCGTGGGGCACGCACACACCTCCACCTGCTCAGAAAATAGAAGCGTCCAGAGCCTGTGAGGAGAGACCCGGGAATACCCAGCTAGATAGACCCCGGGCCCCTGGAGGGAAGTGTTGGTCCAGGCGCACCAATAGCTCCAGATTTGCAGGGAGGAGGCGCTCCACCCCTTGGGTCTGGTGTACCTGTTGTGCCTGACGCTGCGCAGGCCATGTTTTACTGATTTCCGCTGCCCCAGAAAATATCTCCCATTTTACAACTTGCTCAAAATCACAGTGTAGGCTGGATAGGAATCCAGATTTTTTATTTAAGCACCACTTTTAAAGACCGTATGACAGCCAGAGAGAAAATGTAAAAATAAAGTATCCAATTGTTACTACAGAATTTGACTTTTCAAAGAGAAAACCTGAATAGACACGTATCTTTACATAGTTACCGCCACACATTTTATGTTTCTATTTTCATTAACATTCTAAGTTAACATTCATTTTTAAAGTGTTACATAACCTTACCTATTCACTTAGTCCTCTAATCTGGTACATTTTGTTCCTTTGATACATTTTGTATCCTTGAGTTCTGCACTTGGGACAAATAGCTGGGAGTGGAAAATCTCATAGATGGAAGGCTGGGTAATGGCCAAGTGATTTTGCCCTACAGTGCTCTACAGTGTTCTCAAAGAGCTGCCTCAGTTATTGTCACCTCCAAGGAACAGGTGTGAAGAGTTGGATGCACATTTCTAAGCATCAAGTGCCATCTTTTGTGCCCTGCATTACTAATGTCTATTGGTAGTTGCAGGTTACTTTCTTAACATGTCTTAGATAACCACTCAGAAAAGAATATTTTTCCACGCACTATTTGTGTTACCCCTTCTATGAATAATCTATTCATATTCATTCATCTGTTCAGCAATCAAACCTCTTCAGACTTTGAACAAGCATTTTTTGTAGCCATTAGTCCTTCGTTATCAGTGATGCAAATATTTCCCAGTCTGTTATTCCTTTTTGTTTTATTCTAATTGGTTGATCTATCATTCTAGTTCTCTGTGAGTTTTTTCATTGCATCAGTGCTCCAAAGTGAACTATCTTCCACTCATCTACTTTTGTACAATTTTACTTTATGTTTAATTTTTTGATGACTGCTCTAATTTTATTTATTTTGGAGTAAAACGTATATTTAACACATTGCTTTATCACAAATTGTTATTGCTTATGCAGTCATCATTTATTAAATAGTCCTTCCCTTATATGCTTAGTAAACCTCCATGCTAGCCTTTTGATACTGGTTGGTATATTTCTGAATTCTCTTACTTCCCTTACCTAGACTCAGTCTGAGCAAGTACCGTACCGATATAAATACTGGTACTTTGAAATAGTTTCTCAAAGCTTACAAGACTTGATTCTCACTCATAGGATCTTTATTTGTTTTTTTTTTTCAAAATATCACTTGACATGTACACTGGTTCATATGTTCATACACATTCTAAGATAGTCATAGAACTGCTAAGACCATTAGCTTTGAGGATAGATAATATGAGCCAGATGTGGACCCTGAAGACTGCAGCATATGGGGCAAGAGCTTCAGGCTCTTTTAAATATTCTGTGACACTGTGACACTGACAAGTTACCTCTCCAGGCCTTACAATCTTGGTCTGTAAAATGGGGACAGGGATGATACCAGCCCCACAAGCTCAATGTCTTGCACATAGTAAGTGCTTAGTAAGTGTTGGCTATTGTTAATAATACTTAGTTCTAAAGAAATATTGAGATTTTTGCATAGACTTTTAATCCAAAAATAGTTTAAACAGATGATTTATTCTATAGCACTTTGTTTTCTCAACCAGGACATGTGCTATCTTTCAGTTTGCTCAAATATGGTAAAACTCACAGGCGGAAGCTATTTCTCTTATGGACTGCAACCTTTCTCCACTGCTCACCTCCATGGCCCCTTATGAAGTGAAAGAACAGAGAATCACAAGAAACAGTTGAAAATGACACTTGGAGGATCTGTCTGCATGTGTCAGGCCTGTGTGGGTACGCATGTGCACATCTTGCAACAGGGGTTGTGCATTCCCTATGAACAAAGAGCAAACTGTGAGCTTCCAGGTCATCCTTAGTAAGGGGCAGAGCTGGCCACAAACCAAGACTTCAGGCTCCTCAACCACTGTTGCTGGGGAATTTGAGTGGGGGTTGTTGACAAAAGAAGAGGTCCCCAGAGGAGCATGGATCCAGTGGTTACCTATGGAAGACTGACTTTTGGTTGCTGTTTGCCCTGCCTTTAAAGCCTCCCCAGGCTTCCTGATGCACCTTGGGTAAATCCACAGCCTCACTTTGGCCTGTGACATCGGCTTTCCTCTGCTCTCTGGTGATCTGTCCCACTCACCAACATCGCCAGCTTCGTCTCAGCTGCACCACAGTCCTTCTCACCTTGAGGCCCTAACAGGCCCACTGTGCCATCTCTGCACCACCTTCCCACATGTGGCAGCTTCTCATTGCTCTAGTATCTGTTTAAGAAGGCACTTTCGGGCTGGGGATTTAGCTCAGTGGCTTAAGTGCCTGCCTGGCAAGCATGAGGTCATGAGTTCAATCCCCCGTACCAAAAAAAAAAAAAAAGAAGGCACTTTCCTTGGGAGTTTCCTGCCTGTCCCATGTAAATATGTCCTTTCTTCCCCCAGTTGCATTTATAAGTCATACCTGCATTTGTTTGCCACTTATTTGGGTTCTGCCCCGCCCCCGTAAACCCACAGATACACATCAGTCCTCTGGAAGCAGAGACATGCCTGTGTCAGCCATGATCCTGCCCTCTTCCCTTCGAGGACGTGGTGGGTGGCAGCTGGCAGCAGCCAAGTCCAGAGGCTGCCATATCTGTGAGACCACCCCCAACTGAATCTCCCCTCCCTGCTGGCAGTGTAGGATGAACGTTGTGACACGAGGATTGTTGTCTGACCATCCCACTGACCAAGGGGACTATCGTCTGACCATACATGTGAGCCTACTGTTCCCTGAAGCCAATCACATAATGATTGCCAGGCACTGCCGTGGTGTGAGTGGGAGGTTGCCACCAAGCAGCCTCTCTCACACCGTGTCACTCTCCACCGAGGCTTAGCTGACTGCTTTGCTGTCCCGCTGCACTGAACACAAAGGCCACTGCTGTATGCTTCCCCACCTCTCCCCCAGGACCTGTGGCCCTGCTCCATCTCCAGGTCTTGGCCCCTGCAGGTCCCTTCACCAGGCTTCCTTCTCATCTATCCCACACTGTGTTATCAGGAAAAAGCAATGGGCCTGGAAAGTAGATGGCTTGGGGCCAAGTTCACATTTAGTCACCGCTTCTCTGAGACCTTCCGTGGAACTTTGTTGGACCTTTCACCTCAACTTCTTCATCTCTGTGAAACAGGGATGATGCTACCTACTTTGCTAAACTTTAAAACTCCAAGGATAAAATGTTTGCAAACTGAATTAAAAAAATCAGCCTGGCCCAAAGCAACATCCACCAAGAATCTTCCCAAGATTATTCCACTTCCTCCTTTGTCTCCAAAGGCACTTAGTGTGCTTTTCAGCTGTTCACTTACAGGGACAGGCACAGGCCTCTGACCGCACTGTTCATCCTTCAGTGCTCAAGTACGGGTCGTGCCCCATCCATCCCTAGGAAGTCCTTCCCTGCCTCCAGAGTCCTCTTTTAACAGTGCAGAGGGGAGAGTAAACCAATGGGCACATGTTCTCAACCTTCCACTATTATTTTTTTTCAAGCTTGTACTATCATGGTTTTTGTTTTTTGGTTTTTTGGGGGTGCTGGGGATTGAACTTACGACCTTGTGCTTGTCAGGCAGGCACTTATGCCACAGAGCTAAATCCCCAGCCTATCACATGCTTTTGAAAACTTTTTACACCGTCCATATCTTTTCTCTAACAAGAGTGCATGAGTGCCAATAAGTGACCAGGGACACTCAGCACACTCATGGGGAAACAGGAGAGTCACTCTTTGAGCTGGTGTTTGTGTTTGAAGTGGTAAAAGGGTTCTAAAACTAAGTAGCAGTGATGATTGCACAATTTTGATTGTAGCAAAGCCAATGGGATTGTATACTTTTTTTCTTTTCAGGAGCAGCACTGGGGATCGGACCAGGGCCCTGGCGCTGAGATAGCTCTCTCGTCTTTCCTGTCTGTATGTGTGCATGTATTTTAAGCCAGGGTCTCACTAACGTGTTCAGGGGGAGCTTGAATTCACAATCTTCCTGCCCCAGCGCCTCACAGCCCTGGGATTACAGTTGTGCATCACCAGGCTAGAACTGTGTTTCAAAAGGTTAATTATGGGCCAGGGCCAGAGCTCAGTAGCACGGTGCCTGCCTGGCAAGCGCAAGGTCATGAGTTTGATCCCTGGTACCAAAAAAAATTTTAAACTAACTAAATAAAAAGGTTAATTTTGCTGGGTGTGTTGGCAGATGCCTATAATCTCAACTACGGGAAACCTGAGGCAAGGAGATCAAAGTCATAGTCCGGCCTGGATAATTTAGTGAGAGCCTGTCTCAAGATTTAAAAAAAAAAATAAATCTATTGACCTATATTGAGGGAGGGGAGCACACTGAAGAAGTAGCTGAGCAGTAGTTTGCTTGCCAAGCATATAGGAAGCCAGAGTTCAATTCCCAGTACTGGAAAAACAATCATCATACAAGTTTTTAGTCGTCATTGTTTTTGTGTGGTGTGTATTAGTGAAGATTGAACCCAGGGTCTTTGCCCTGAGCTATGTTACCAGCCCTTTTGTATTGTTTTGTTTCTTTGTTTTTTTAACTGAGATGGGGTCTTGCTTAATTGCTAAACTGTCCAAACTGGGCCTACACTTGCAGTGCTCCTACCTGAGTTTCCCAGAGTGCTGGGATTACAGGCATGTCCTATACTGCCCAGCTAGTATGAATATGTTTCTTTTCCTTCTGTCTCTGAGATTTATTCACGTTGATATATCATCAGATTATTATTTTTTCTTTAATGTTAGGCCACTCTTTATTTCAGGTTAAGTATTATTTCGGTCACATAGAATGTGCAGGGCATAAAGATTGAGGTGAACCCTATTACATGAGTCTTTAAAACATTGTACCCATATCACCAAAGTTTTAAGCATGTATGTTTGTGTTTGTATCTATTTATATATTTTTATTTATAGTAAAAGATTTGGTATGTGATAAAGCATAAACAAATATAGAAATTTTGCTGAGCATGGTGGCACACACTAGTACACCCAGCACTCGGGAGGCTGAGGCAGGAGGATTGCTCTGAGTTCAAAGGCATCCTAGGCTACATAATGAGTTCGAGGCCAGTCTGAACTACATAGTAAAACTGTCTCCAAAAAAATTATATACATATACATATATATTAAAAGGAAAAAGTAAAAACGAGATAAACCAGGCATGATTTATAGTCCTATCACTGAGAAGCTAAGCAGGAAGATGGCCAGTTTGAGCCCATCCTGAGCAATTTAGCAACTTCATAAGACCCTGTTTTAAAAATTAAACAGAGGAGTGCTGGACATGGTGGTGCTTGCTTGTAATCCCAGCACTTGGGAGGCTGAGTCAGGAGGATTATTGCAAATCTGAGACCAGCCTGGGCTACAAAGTGAGCTCAAGACCAGCCTGAACTGCACAGTGAGACCCTGTCTCAAAAACAAACAAACAAAAAAAAATTAAAGAGAGCTCAGTGTGAAGACTCTGGATTCCACCTGCAGTATCAACACACACACAAAAATGAAATAAACAATTACTTCTAAACAATGGAAGAAGTATGGTTGAAAATGTTCCTATTTTTCTATGCTACTGAAGTATAATAAACTACACATCTATAATGTGTATATGTATTGCTGACATATGAATATACCCATGAGATTATGACTACAGCCAAGAACACAAATATTTTCATCACCCTCAAACAATTCTCTGTGTCTCTTTTCAATCCGTTTAGCTCACCCATCTCACCTCCAGGCAGCCATCAATCTGTTTTTGTCATTGCAGGCTATTTTGCATTTTCTAGAATTTTATGTAAGTGGAATCATACAGTTAGTATTCTTTTTAGCCTGTCTTTGCTGAAGCAGCATAATAATGTGAGGTTCCTGCATGTTATTGTGGTTAGCATTAGCTCATTCCTTTTCCTTTTTAATTTTTATCTATTTTTTTTTTTTTTGAGACTGTGTCTTGCTATGCAGTGCAGGCTGGCCTTGACCCCACTAGGGAGCCCAGGTTGGCCTCGAACTCATGGCGATCCTCCTGCCTCAGCTTCCCAAATGCTGGGATTACAGGCGTGCAGCACCACACCTGGCTGCTCACTCCTTTTTATTGACAAGTAGTATATAAAATTTGTTTATCCATTTCCTTGGTAAGCATTTGAATTGTTTCCAGTTTGGAGCTATATACGTTCATGTACAAGTCTTTCTGTAAACATATGTTTTCTTTTCTCTTAGTTAATAGCATGTATTTATTTATATTAAATAGATTACTTAATTATTATATATCATTTGGGTATACAGTAATTACTAATTACATACTATTATATGCATATTTGTATACCTAAAATAACCACTGGGACATAGTCTAAGAAACACATCACCAGGTGATTTCGTCCTTGTGTGAACATCATAGAGTAACCTCACATGAACTATGCTGGCTCTGACATCTCCAGATGATATACTTCTAGGGGACCACTCTTAAATGTGATCCATCGTAAAAATGTTATGCAGCACATGACTCTATACATGTGTGCATATATGTAAACACACTTTAACGTGTGGTTTTCAATAGAGCATTGAGTTCTCATTTCTTGTGGTCTTCTACCTGCCTGCTTTGAATACCATTTTAAAAATAGCCAGCCAGGCCTCACTCAAGAGGCCAGATCCAAGACCCAGCAGCAAGCTGGGCTGAGGAGCTCACATTCGGAACCAAGACACTGAGTCTTCCTATTCCAGCCCAGGGCTCTTTCTCTGACTGTGACCCCACATCCAGGAGGGAGTAAAAAGCAGAGCCAGCTGAGACACACACACACAAAAAAACCCTCCACGCCCACTGTAACTCTCCTGGAGAGACTGGGGTGTGACATCCTTGGAAAGGTTCAGTCGTCAAGCCTTTAGAAGGGATCTAGCAGGGCACACTCAACAAGGAGAGGAAAGCATAAAGGCAGATCTGGGCCTGGGTCCTCCTAGACGCTCTCCGTACCTGTCTGTTGGTGTCTCTCTGCTGCCAGGACTCCTCTCTTCACGCCCTGCCTGTTTACCGTGAGTGGAAACCACAGTGCCTGCCTATCCCAGGACCTCTGTCCCATTCTTGCTTCTTTTAACTCTATCATTTTTTTTATATGAACCATTTTTATACATAACAAGATATTGATGAAAAGTCTTAAAATATTAGCAAGAATATTTAATATCTTTGATTGATGCCCGTTATAGCTACAGAGCAGCTTAATCTCCCTGAGTGACAAGAGCCACCTCTAGGCCTTTGACTTGGTCACAGCAGGGCAGCATGAGTGACCCTGCATCAGGAGGAAAGAAACTTTTGCACAATACAGGTAAAATTAGGAAAAATGTCTGTGGACCTTACTTTATGCATGATGAATTGGATGTTAATTTTCTCATTGGCTATTTTATAATTCCTGGGGTACATGATCTCCATTCCTGATGGGCAGTTCTCTGCAGGCCTCCAGTTTCCATTCTGCGCTGTCTTTAGTGAGTCATTCAGTCAGATCTAGAGTAAAACACCTGCGGCAGTCACCTGACTTCCTGATACCAGTTGTTTTATCCTTACAATTTAGCTAGTAACACATAGGTGGTGGAAAACGGGGTCCTGAGTTCAAAGGTGAGGTTCTTTCAGCTGTTAAGATTTGAGCTTGAGCTGCCAAGAAACTTGCCAGTATTTCAGAGGAGTTTCCTATATTTTCCACCTGGCAGAGCCGGGTTCCAATACTCACGCATCCTTGTTACTGTGCCGATCAGGCCACTGCATTGTCGGGACTGTGATGTGGCTCCCCAGCAGAACTCCCAGCTGAGCAGATTTCCCTGAGGTTGACTCAATAAGAAGACAGCACAGAAAGGACCTGTGTTCAAAAGAGAAGGCCTTGTTTCTTGTCCTGAGCAGAGCAGCTGAGTCATTGCCTAGCTCTGTTTATAATCACGGGGGTGAAGCCCCTTTCTCTCCTAGGGCTTTGCTCTAGGTAGGGGGGGAATAGAGAGAAACTCTGCAGGGTGGCCCTGGAGAGGCTGCTACAACAGACGGCTTTGGCAGGTGGAGGCAGGACTGTTTACAGGCAGCACATCTTTTGTCTGCAATTTCCAGCAGGATGCTGGCATCCAGAAGATTAAAGAAGGGCATGTCCATGGAAAGCTTAGTGTGCTCCTCGTGAGGCTCACCAGAAGTTAAGCTCCTTTCTCCTCTGCTAGATCCAGGGACTATGACTCACACTTGATCACTTCTCCAGATCCCTCCCCTGCAGCAGGACTCTGGGGTCACCAATCCCTGAGGAAAGGCCACCTCCAAATGTGGCAGAGGGCAGACTCAGTGACAAAAGCCTGAGGTCAAGGATCAATGAGAATTCTCATGTATTGCTGTTGGCAGTTTCTTTTCCTTTCCTTTCCTTTTCTTTCTTCCTTTTTTTTTTTTTTAATCTTTTGGAGACAGGGTCTCATTATGTAGTCCAGACTGGTCTTGAGCTCACTTCGTAGACCAGGCTGGCCTCAAACTTGCAACAACCCTCCTGCCTCAGCCTCCTGAGTGCTGGAATTATAGGCGTGTGCCACCGGCCTCAGCTGGTTGGCAGTTTCTTATGGTTACATATACACTTATCCAAGGACACAACCTCTCGTTTCTGATGTGTTCAACCCAAGAGAACTAAAAACACGCCTCTAGCCTGAATGGCAGTACACAATCCTGAAATGGTGGTACACAATCCAGTTCTCCGGAGGCTGAGTCAGGAAGATTGAGAGTTCAAGGCTGGCCTCTACATAGCTAGCCTTTGTCTCAAAAAACAAAATAAATAAAATAAAACTCATGCCCACACATAGAGTCTTGCACAGAAATATTTAGAGGAGTTTTACTCATCTCTTGTTATGAACACTTGCAACATCAGGGCAATGTGGGTGAATCTTCAAAAATACATTTTGAGCAAAAGAAGCTGGCCATGAAAGAGAACATACAGTGTTCATACCTTTGGATGAAATTCTAGGATAGTAAAACTGATCTCTGAGAATCAAATGGTGGGGGCATTGACAAGGAAGGGACGCAAAGAAATGTCCAAGAATGACAAACCCTTGCTCAGGATCATGGTTACACTGTATCTATATAAAACAAGTTACACATCTATCTTGGCGCATTTTACTGATGTAAGTTGGTAAGACACACGAGGCTCGAGGGTGTGCTCCTAAATGAGGAGCCCCTCAGGACTGGGACTCTACAGGAAAAGTGGACAGTGGCACTGGGTCTGTGCACAAATGCTCCCTCATCCAGCCCACGCTGCGGGACCTTGGCTGGAAACTGTACGTCCTGGTTCTGGTGTCTGTGACAACTGAATCTCTGCCCTGCTGGCTGGTGAATGAGGTCATAAACATGTAAATAGCAGTTTACAGCAATTTTGGAGGCTTTTATTGCCAGTATGCCAGCACCTTTTACAGCAACTCATAAATACACCTCCTATTAGAGTTTTAGCAGATCACAGCCCAAGGGGCTAAAGGCCACCCTCAAGTGAACTGAACCACGTGTCACTGCCAAACACTGGGCTGTTCTGAGGCCTTACGGCTGCCTGACAGTGGTGGGCACGGGGGTCAGCTTCAGTCAGCCTGCTTAGGGCACTGTCTTGTGTGCTGGTGCAGGAGGTAACAGGGCCTAATCTTAGCTGACTTAGCAATTGCACCCAGAATGGGCTAAGCTAAGCCGGTCCTGTTGTTTTCTATCTTGTCTCCTCCCCTAAGCTCAGTTGTCTTCTGCTCTTTGTGCCGAGCACCAGCCTGGTCTTAGAGTGCCTTCCATCTGTGAGTGCTGACTCTGCAGGAGAAACTGCCTCAGTGGGTGTGAACCTCCGCAGCTGCCCTGGATGCTGAAGTCCAGGGTCACTTGAGTGCAGGAGCTCGAGACCAGCCTGGGCAACACAGTGACACTGCGTCAAACCCCAAAAATAAAAAAAAAGGAAGGAAGGAAGGAAGGAAGGAAGGAAGCAAAGGAAAAGACCACCTGAGTGACAAGCACACACCTGTACCAAGAAATGATGTGCACATGTGGGAACAACACGCACACACACACACACTCCTGCATCAACACAGGAGAGGGCTTACAGGTACACAGCTGCTTACAGACACAGACACACAAATAGCCACTGTGCTGGCAGTCATATTTTGGGTGCCTGCTAAACACTGTAAGCTTTCTGACTAACCCTTATGCCCACCTAAGAGTGCAGCATTACATTCAATAGTCTATCCATGTATGGTCTCGTTTCATCCTCGCCACAGCTCTGCATATAGGTAGGTGGTATTCGACCCACTTTACAGATGACACAGGTCCAAAGAAAAGCCCTCTGTCCACAATCCTCCCAGAAAGCGTTGGACATGTTCCAGTATAACCCTTAATTGCTACAGTCAGACTGAAAACCCTGACGTCCCTCTCAGGTCACTCCTTCTCAGGTGGGCTCTCTGGTCAAAGTGGTGTGAGCTCAGAACCTCCCAAGAGCCCGTCTCCATCATTAGCTCAGCCTCTATTTCCTTGGAGGCCAGAGAATTCCCCACTTCTCTGTGAGAGGGCGAGAAAGAGGACTGTGAACTCAAGGGTTCCGGGAGAAATGTCTGAGACAGCCACTTTCAGTCTCACACTGCACCTGGCCAAACTTAACTCCCAGAACCTGGACTTGGCCTCCCAGGTGCCCATTGCCTCTCTAGCTCCCCCAAAACCTCCTCCATCCAGGTTCTGGAGACAGGAAGTGAAGATAGAGAAGGTGATTTTCTCGTGCAGAGTTAGAAGTCCAGGAAAGGTAAGCTTGTTCATTGTGATGCAACAGTCACCTAATTAGATGCAATGATCATGCCTTTGGGTGGAGCTATTAGGGATGAGCAGACCCCTGGGCCAGGCCAGCAGTAGGGCCTGAATCACAGCAGCTCTGGGCGGGGTGGGGGGTTAAGGGAAGGAGCAAAGTAGGAGTCACCTGGAGTGGAGCGGAGTAGCTGGGCCTCAGTCAGCAGGGGGCCAGGGATGTGGTGGGGCATGTCTGTAATCTCAGCTGTATGGGAGGCTGAGGAGGATCGGCAGTTTGAATCCTGCCCAAGCAACTGAGTGAGACCCTGCATATACCTCTATACCTGCATATACCTCTATACCTATACCTATACCTATACCTATACCTATACCTATACCTATACCTATACCTGTATCTATATATCACATCTATCTATGGATATAACAAAGTGGTAGAGAGCCCTGGGTTTGATTCCCAGTATTTCCAAAGTGGGAGGTGGTGGGGTATGGAAGTTTAGGTGGGATGGGCTAAAAAATTTTGGAAGGCTTAATCAGAGGAGGAAAAAAGATGTGAAAGGAATATGCAGGAGAAAAAAGTGCGTCGAGGTCTGAAGGTGGGACTACAAATAGAGTGTGGGGAGCAGAGTGCAATTCCCTTAGGCTAGAATGTGGAAAGGGGGCAGGAAAAGGCTTGGGGGCTTAATCTAGAAGAATCTGGATCCTAAGCAAGGAAATGCTACTGATGCTGACAGTACCAAGGGCTCACTACTGCCAGGGGTTCCTGTAATCCCCGTAGCAGCTCCATGAGGTGCTTGGCTGGAGGGCAAAACTCTGCCATGTCCCTTATTTGGGGCCCCGTAGCCCTTCTTCAGGCATGTTTGACGGTTACGAGTCTCAGCAAACTGCATCCAGGTCATAGAAAGAGTTCCACCCGTGGCACTATATTTTTTGGCAGACCACAGGCCTTGACAGGGCATCTCCTGGCCTGGCAGCCACGGTGGGATCTGTATGCAAATTGGTCTTATGGACCACAGTTCATCTTACATCCAACCCTTTTGAGATACCCTTAATCTCCCATAGTCCCTAACAGTATCGAGACAACAGAGATCAGCCTCAAACTGCTCAGGCCCTCACCAGAGATATGATACCCAGCAGCTCTAGAGCTCAGTGGAGCTTCCTGGGTCAGGAAGTAGCCCTGGGAAAAGATGCTTAGCCCTGATCTAAGACCAAACTATGGCCTCCCATGGCTGCAAGCAAGCTTCTTGAGTCTAGCAGGCTGCTACTACTCTCTTAATTGGTCCTTTCTTCCTGGGTTTAGTGCCACTGTCACATCAAATGAACCTGCATGAAGACTGCCATGGCATTGACCATGAGTTCCTTGCATAGCAGCTCTTGTCCAATGTCAGCTGCTCCTGGGTTTCACTGCTGGCCAGGTAATTTCAGACAAGGGGGAGAGGCCTCAGGCTGGGAGCGCCGAGGTGCAAAGAGGCAGCCTTGTCCTTGCTGCAGCAGCTAGGGACGCCTGTAGATGAACTCTCCCTCTTTCTCCCTCTCTCTTTGTCTCTCATCTCTCTCATCATTGGGGCTTAAACGCGGGCTTGGGCCTCATCCTGCTTGGGTTGGAATCCTGCTCTACTCTTGCTGGGACTTCAGCCAAGTGGCAGCCTTTCTGAGCCTGTTTTCCCATCTGCAAAAATAAAGTGATCCCAACAGCACCAACCCTATGGGGTCATTGCAGCACCTGGCTCATGGTCAGTCCTTAGGAAGCCTCTGTCCCAACCCAACTTATACATAGGGTTTGGTCAAGTGAATTTTTCCCTGCCTTGGTTTCCTCACTTTACCAAGAGGAGGCTGGAGGACCTGCTCTCCTATTTGTCCCTAGTACTCTAAGAATCGGAAAGTGGTTTGTGACTTAATGCTCGGGAGAAGCTAGACATCACTCTGGCTCAGGGCTGGGTTCTCAGGAGGACCTAAAGGTGCAGGGAGGTCTCGGGTGGATTTTTGCCCAGCATCTCAGCCTCTGCTGGACCCTGCTAGCTGCCTGTGGCGATTGCAGCCAGGGATTGCCTCTCCATTGCAGCTTGTCTGGCTTGCTCATCTTTTCACCAACACCTTTGGAACTGATATATGGGAGGCTCCTGCCCTCTAGCGGCCACCATAGGGCAGCTCTTAGGGCCCAATGTCTTCTCTAGTTCCTGCTCCACAGGAGTGAGTCATTTCACGGGGTCCGAAGCTGAGGCTGCTCTCAGGAGCTGGAACCCAGGAGTCCTTATCTATAAGCACCTGTGAGTCCTGGCAGCCCTTGTTTCAGATATGTGATCTCCTGCCAGGAGGCTCTGAGTGTCCAGAGCTGGGTCACAGGGTCTCAGTCCACTAGGATAGAGGCCTGACAGTGCCCGGGACAAGGGCACCCACACAGCACTATGGAGACCAAGTGAGGCGCATACCTCTTCCCAGGCTGGGGTAGGGACCTTCCCTAATGTATGACCAGTGCCTGTAGGTGAGAGACGACCACAGGATCTGCAACTCAGGTTGAAACAAAGGCGCTTTGCTCCTGGACGCCTTCATCTCTGCCCCTCGGGGAAGGAGGCAGGGGAGATGCCAGGGCAGTTCTACCTCTCTGGGACGGGCCTCTGCATATCTGTCTCCTTCCAGGAAGCACAAGTGTGCACCTAGGCAAATGGAGCAAGCCTTTCCTCGCCTTTATCGAGTGATGGGTCAAGGCTGGGGTTGTGGCTTCAGTAAAGGGCTCAGAAGGCCCCCAACCCTTCTGTGCCTCTCTCATAGGGCTCTGAGCCTCTCTAACCTTCCACCCTACAGTCTGAAAACTGTGCAGGGCTGTGGCCCTGTGCTACATGTGCCCAATAAGAAGGATTCAATAGCGAAGAAGGTGGGCTTGCCCTGCCCTTCCCTGGGGAGAACTGGCACAAGGGATAAGAAGTGATCAGAAGAGCAGAGGCCCAAACTGTGCCTAGGCATGGCACATATAAGGCCAGGAGGAAACCCCAAAAACCCACACCAGCCCCAGGGGAGACCCCTGCATCTCTGGGGGAATGCCCGTCCCAGAAAGTTTGGTGCCCTGGAGTTCTGACACCTCCTCTTCCTCCCCTTTTTGTTTCCAGTGAACACTAGGCTTGAAGACTGTGTAGCAAAAGCAATCAGGTCTGTGGGTTCCAGGGAGGCAGCTCCTGTTAGGGGTGATCTAGGCTCTGGGGGATGGGCCCTGGGGTCCCTGTCTCTCTGAGGGGCGATAAGGTGATAGAGCTACATCTACCAGGAACCCCTGTGGCCTCTCTGGAAGACAGGAGTTATCCCAGGACCAGGAAAAGAGATGAGGGAGATAGCCAGTCTGAAAATATGACCCCCCAAAAAAACTGGCATTTAAGAGCCTCTAACCCTCACTCTACAAGTCTGCCCCTACAAACCTGGTTTTTAAAATTTCTTGTTTTCTGTCCTCACTACTCAAGTCAATCATTCATTCATTCACACATCAGGTGTCTAGGAAGCCCCTCCTATGGTTAGGCCCACAAATGGCCAAGATGGACATTCCAGGCTTGGCTGGGTGGAGCGGGGCGGGGTGGCGGGGTGCCTTGGAGGCTTGCTAAGAGATAGGATCTTGTCCTAGAGGCCCAAAAGCTCTAGACATTTAGACAGAATAGGGACAAGGTAGGTCTAGGGACAGAAAATGTTCCTAATGCTTAACCCCTGTCCTTCTTGGGCAGCCCTCTCCTTTGCCACTTAGACCTGGGCCCAGCCTGGCACAGAACACATGGATTGTTTCCAGCACCTCTGCTGGCTCCATTTTATTTTTAGTGGGGAGAGGGTTAATCTGGCAGCTTTACTTGGGCTTGGAGAGCTTGGGCTGGTGCTCCATGGGTGAGGCTGTGAGTCCCTGGATCCTCAGACTTGAAGCTTTGCCAGGGGCACTAGGACTGGAGGGAGGAGGGAAGGCAGGCTCCAAACGTGAAGGTCTGGTGTGTAGCGGTCCTCAGGGAGAAGGGGAAACCCACCCTCAGCAAGCAGCGGCCTATGGAATTCGGTCTCGTTGGGCAATCTGGTCCCCAGGCTCCAGAGTGAGAACCCTGAGCCAAGCAGGTCCCTTTTCACTATTATCACACGGCTCAGACCCACAACCCTGTCTGAGGTGTTGGGAGGAATGGACTCCATACCACACAAATGTGTCCGGCTTGCTCCCTTATTCTCCATAAACCTCAGCCAAAAGATAAAGGCTCGGCTCTGCTTCCCTCCTTTTCCTGCAGGAGAGACCAACCTGGTCCTGGGCAATTTGGTGTTGCCATGGCAACCACATACTTTCTTCTTCCTTACTTAGTTGAATCCAAGTTGGAGTTTAAATCCTGATGAATTATCTATTTAAAAAGTATGTGGCCATATCCATGCATCTCCCGAGTGCCTCTGAGGTCAATGCCTGTCCTCTGCCGGCTGAGGCAAAAGGAAATGTGCCTTGCAGTTTTTCTCTATGCCCTTGGAGTAGTCCTGGAATCATGCCCCCCACCAATCCTCATGTACTCACAGGTGGGCCTGTTCTTAGGTGGCTCAGTCTAAAGTGTGCAATCCTGGGACTAAGGGAATGTGGTATTGGATTGGTCCACTAATTGGTTTATCATAATTCTGTCTAGATGTGGGCAATTGGAAGTCCTGGGCGTGGGTGGCACTAACCAAAAGGCTGTTAGCCTGGATGGGACAAAAGGGAAAAGGAGGCTTGCTATTTCCTGTTTCTCCCTGCCTGCCATGGACTATTTCCGTTTTGCCATGCCCCCCTCTCCCACCACGCTGCCTTGCTGTGGAGCCAGCTGACTATGGACTGCAGCCTCTACAAACCATGAGCCAACACAAACCTTTCCTCCTTTTGTCTCAGCAATAATGAAAGTAACCGAGACAGATTTTGGTATTAGAGTGGTTGTTGTGACACAACCTGAGTGTGTAGTTTGGGAGCCTTAGTATTGGATTGATGGACAAGTTTGGAAGTCTGGAGATGCCTGTTAGAGAAAGAAACCTTGGAATTCTGTGCACTGAACTTGCTGGGAGATTCTGGTTGGACTCAGAAGACCAAAATGTTGACTGCAGTGCAGCTCAAAAAGATCAGGCTCAAAAGAAGGACTCCACTGGCATTTGGGCTCCAGACTATATGTGTCATGCATTTTGTCTCCATGTCCAGGGACTTTGCAGGAAACAGATTAAGTGTGGTAGACTAATCTCGCAGAAGAAATTTCAAGGCAGTCTAACGTTGAGGCAGTAGTGATTTCAGTCAAGAATCAAGAGCAAAAGGCACAGGAGAATGATTCAAAAAGCTTTGAGTTTCACCAGAAAAAAACTCCAGTAAGAGTTTCCAACTTCAAAGATAGAATAGAGGAGAACTTGGTTGCTGAAAAGATTAGCAATAAAAAGCCAAGTATTTCTAAAGAGGACAATAGAAAAGATGGCCGGAGGGCATCATAAGAACAGGCAGTGTCATAAGGGTGGAGCCACCCAACCCTTCCGAGTGCATATCTTGCCATCCATTGCCCTGGATGCCGGACATGTAACTACAGGACTCAGCGTTGGTGCTGTTGGATTTTAGACTTGCTTTGGTTTCATTCCTCTCTTTCCCCTATTTGCACCTTTTGGAATGGGATTGTTTATATTGTGCCATTGAATGTTGTAAGTGTATAAATGTCTTTTCATTTGTACACAGGTTTGCAGCTAAGAGTTTGCCTTAAATTTCAGAGGAGACTTTGGACTGGACCTTTTAGCAATGCTGAAATTATTAGGACTTTGGCAATTCTTGGAGAGGGACTAAATGCCTTTGCTTTAAAGGAAGATGAACAAATTTCTTGGGGGCCAAGAGCAAAATGTTGTGGGTCATCCAAAGCCTCATGTGCTCATAGGTGAGGCTTTTGGAGGTGGCTAGATCTAGGGTGTGTGACACTGGCATTAAGGATGTGTGGTATTGGAGCAGCCCACCAATTAGTTTATCATAGTTCTGGGTGTGGATAATGGGAAGGTTCACCCTGGGTGTGGGTGGCACTACCCTGAAGGCTGTTAGCCTGGATAGATAAAAGAAAAAGGGAGGCTTTCTATTTCTGCCTTCTGCCTGTCCTGCCATGGACTGTTTCTCCTCTTCCATGCCCTCTTGTCACGCTGCCCTACCTTGGAGCCAGCTGATTATGGGCTGACACCTCTACAAACTGAGGCAAAATAAACCTTTCCTCCTTTAACTTGAAGGTGTTGGGTATTTTGTCTCAGCAATGAGGGAAGTAACCAAGACCCAGAGGTCCCTTGATGTATGGCTTGCAGGAAAACATGAATGGCAGTCTCATGCCCAGCTGCTAAATGGGCTTCATAAGCAGCATCTGACAATGAACAGGCCTCTCTGGTGTGAGGCATAAATGGGGTATCCAGCCAAAAGCTCTTGAACCAGGAGGCTCTCTGTCCCATTTGGGAATGTGTGCTGCTTTTAAAGACCTGGGCCATTTAGGCTGGAGTCCCTACGTGTGAGCACTGAGAAACAGACCACAGCATCCTCTTAACCTCCATCAGTTCCCCAGCGCTAACCTGAGTCTCTTCGGACCAGAAACGGAAGAGTCTCCTACAGCGTAGGGCTCATTGAGGATGGGCTCAGAGCTTAACCTTTCTGGATAGAAGAGATGAGACACGGGCAATGGTAAAAAGCAGCCCTGTCTGTGATAAGTCATGTGCTAGTGCCTCAGCCTAGCACTTGGGTAGAGCTGGTTTATCATGCTTAAGGGGAAGCATCTATGGGGTGGTCTTAGAAAATCAGAGATTTGGCTGAGAAATCAGATTTCTGGCCCAGACCATTCTCAGATCTGCCTAGGATAGTATATCAGTCAGTGTTTACTAGAGAAACATATTTAATGTAAGATAAACAGATATATAAGAATCTACAAAACTGGCTTACAGTGGCCACAGTCAGGTGTGGAAGAGTGCAAAAGGTCTTTCTGTGCACTGGGGATCCAAAGGATCAAGTCAGAGGCCTGGAGCTCACTGCAGTGTCCTCTGCAAATCCGTATGAGGAGGCCAGAGGGTCTGCACTGCACACCAGCTGATGATATCTAAGGTGAAGCTGAAGACTGTAGCTCCTCTGAAGAAACAGAATCAATCCTTCTTCATTGCCCTTTTATGTCTTTCTTGCGATAATCCTTCCTAGAGTGGATCTTCCATACCCTTAAGCACATGTGAGGTCCCTGTGTGTCTGCAGTACACTGCCTGCCCTCAGGACAATTTGTAACTTACTGTCAAGAAATATGTAAAATACATGATATCAGGAGGTAAGATCTCTTGTTATTAAGAAACACAATACATGGACATAAACTGTACAACGACTTCTGCACTGGTCTGGCTCCGCCACTTGAACAGGGGCCAGCACCCAGCCTCCTCTCTGGAAGTGCGCAGGTCCAGTGGACCCCGGCTCTCCATGCTACCCCTCATACTGCTCAACACTGACCTCCACAATGGTCTTGGAGCAACGATGGGCAGCGACTGGAGCTGTCTGTAGATGCAGAGAAGACAAAGACTCCTATCTGCAGCCCAGAACCTTCTGAAGGAACAGAGGCAGGGCTGAGGTTAGAATGTGACTCTCCTCGCCTGCTCTCCAGCTGTTGACTATGTCCTTAGGCCCAGCAGGCAATGGAGTTGAGGGTAAGATGACCTCTCCAGGCTGAAGAGGCTCCCACAGAGTTGAGGAGAGCTTCCAACAGAGGGTGGCACGAGTGAGGGAGGCCTGTGGTAAGGGGCTATGTGGGCCAGAAACTGGTTCACCCTTGCTCTGGCTGCTGGCAGAAAAGCAGGAAAGCCTGATGGACCACTCTGCTTGGGCATGCTCTAGACACCAAATGTTAACTGCCTTCCTCCACGAGGATCGAGGGCAGGCCCAAAAATGTCAGGAGTTTCTCCACCATGCCCAAATCCTAATAGGATCAGAATATGCATCTCTTCTTGGGAAGACTCCACCTTAAAAGCAGCACTCAAGATAGCACCTTCTGGAAATCCCAGTTCTGGCTTTTACCTTACAGCTGCTTCTGGAAGGTGAAAGCCAGGTGATCTGAACCTGGCATCCTTTATCCCAGTGCAATGAAGGAAAAATAGCAAAAAAAAAAAAAAAAAAATGCAGAGGTTAGGCCTGAGAGGCTAAGGAGGAAATGGTCGGTTTTACCTTGTTATATTCTACTGATTGATTGATAAGAAGAAAGAACTCAGCAAGTTTCTGGATCCCTTCAAGAGACAAGTGCTGTTGTACCCATCTTTAGATGAGTAAACTGAACTTAGGGAAAGTAAATACCTAGCTTAAAGATCCAGAGTCTGAAGAGATGAAGCAAGGCTGGGGTCAAGATCTGCTTCAAGACCCCCACCCTGCCTTCCTCCTTCTCAAGGAAGAAAGAAAACAGAGGTGTTGGAAGAAAGGAAGGGAAGCATGATAGGGATAGGGAGGCCTTGGAGGCGAGAGTGCATGGCCATTGGACAGGGAAGTGGGGGACGTGAGGACCAGTACCTTACAGTATTATTTTATAACAGTCACTCAAAGAGTTGAATACAAAGCAAGGGCGAGAAATCTGTCCGAACACTAAAGACCCTCCAAAATCCAGCTGAGGGCCCAGATCCCACAGCAACGTCCTGCATGAGTCCAGTTGAAGACCTAGAGCCCATGATAATGTCTCATGCGTCAAGTTTATTTCATGGATCTGTTCTGGGAAGGCCCAAAGGTCAGCCACGGAAGCCAGAAAGTCTGTGCCAGTGGGATGAAGGATCTGTGCCAGCAGGCTGAGGGTTGAGCACTGCAGCCAGGAAGCAACGTCAAAGTAAGGACTAGGGCTCCCCTCAAAAGCACCACAGCCATCGTCAGTGACAATGGGTCCCGAGCTTCTCCAACAATGAGCATAGCCAAATTCGTACAGTGAGAATAGCCAGTGTGACAAGCTTCCGGAGATTGAACAGCTCACATCCCCTCTGGAGGCAGGAAGCAGTAAAGACCAGAGCTCCTCCAAAGTAAACCACAGTCATTTTCAGTGACAAGATCCCAAGCTCCTCTGATGATGAGAACAGCCGAGCTCATATCAGAAAAGAAAGCAAGCTCCTCCAAGAGAACCAATGACACCCAGGAGAATCAACAAGCTCCTCCAAGAGAACCAGTAACACCCAGGAGAACCAACAACACCATACTTACTACCTCTTTCTCTCTAGTTCCGCTTTTTATGTTGGCAACAATCCTCAGGTGGGCCATCTACACTCAGCACCACGCTGATTCAGTTCAGCTAGTATTCCGAGTCGGCCACCAGTTGTCAGCGCACTGCACTGGGTCTGGGGCTCTCAAGGGCCCCAAGTAGAAGTCAAAAAATAAACTAAAACCTGTGTCCTGGGCTAGGAGGCTTATTGTGTTAGGGTTAAAAGAAAAGCTGTTACACTGCATAGGTTTCTGAATGTCAGCTTAACTGCTAAGCTTTTATTTTATAGTTAAAAGCCATTAAGTATTTGTACCTGCTAGCTCTGCCACAGCAGGCATTTGAAATCGGATGAACAGGGGTCTCAGGGAAACATAGCAGAGGTGCCCACAGAAGGTGGCAATGATGTTCTGGGGTCCACCTCAGCTCTGCAGTTTTCTTCCTAGCTGCATAACCACTTCTCTGTTCCGTTCCTATAACATGCAGACAATAGATAGGATCATTGTTACAAAGACTGCACAGCTAACATGATTAAAACATCTTCACACATACCTGGCACATGCTCCATGCTCTGTAACTGCTAGAGCAAGGGACACTTGCCCAAGGTCAACCAGTGAGTTAGAGAAGGGTGCTAGAGTATAACTGATGACAAGTAACATAATGTACCACTAGAAAACTCCACTTGTTAAATAAAAACTTGCTTGTATGTCTCAAAAGACAGGCAAGGATGGGTAACGATTTTTCCAGTGATGGTGCAGATAGATGGAACACAAAGGCAGGACACCTCTGGGTCCTCCCATCCAGAGCCTGGCTCTGGCCTTGTGTTCCCAGGTTTGCTGCAGAGAGAGCTGAGAAGGGGCAAAGACAAAGGTCGCCAATGTGCTTGGGCACTGTGCCCATGAGCCCTGCTGGGCTGCCATAGCACCACACAATTTCACTCTTGGTTACAAAAGAAACAGATGTAAGCAGCTCTGTCCCTTCTATTGACCCCCACTGCCTGACATCTGCACACTTGCAGGAACGTTCCCTTGTCACTGGAGAGACACCGCTTAGGGATCTCAGAGAACCACAAACTTCAGCTCCAGTTTAGGAATCTAAATGCTACGCTAACCTGTTTGTCCATAAAATTGTTGTGTCAATGCCCTAGGGAACCAGGAAAGGAAAGCTATGTTAGCAATATTTTCTAGTTTGGTTGAGACATACAGAGGTTACAATGTGCTATTCTCCTGGGTCTTTGTGATTTTCCCTGCACGGTCTGTACAGCCTGAGTGGCGGTGGGGGTGGGGTGCACTTACTGAAAAGACAGGCCTGTGTCACCAGCTTCTTTCTGAATTCTCTCGGGAACCAAAGCCCTTCTGAAAGGGGTTCTCTGACAACACTAATGCCATTCACCCCAGTGTCACCATGATTTTTCAACACAACGTGCAAAGGAGTACGGAGGTGAGCTGGGAACAAGCCATGCTGCCCACAGTGTCACGCTTCCCTTCAGACCTCCCCTCTCCTGACACAGCTTCGTGGAAGCTGCACACTATTAGTTCCACATAATTGGGAAGTGTCAGGATCTCCCAGACATGAAACAGAAACACGCTCTCAGCTGTCTCCTCCAACGTGACTAATGCAGTCATGTCTTAATTAGTTGCTGCTCATGGACTGTGCTGGCAGCATCCAATCCCCCTCCAGGGTCCCAGCTTGTGATGGGGTGCTAGATTCAAAGTGAGGTGGGAAGGAAGGCCTAAGAGTGGTCAAGCCTGTTTTTCTGGTTTGTTTGTGTTTTTGAGATGGGGGTCTTGCTATGTTGCCCTGGCTGGTACCAAATCCCTAGGCTCAAGTGATTCTCTTCCTGATCCTTGAGAGTAGCAGAAATAACAGGTGTGCACCTGGCTAGAAGTACCAGTTTTTCAGGGTCCCCTTCCTATGGAGCACTGTGAACCTAGGTGGCTTCTGCCAAGGTGTTTCTCAGGCGAGGACATCATTGTAACAGTAAGATCAACAGGGACATAACTTTGGGGGACTTCTACTGGAGAATGGGAAATATGTAACAAACAGTTGGTAGTGGTCCTGATGATTCCAAGTCAGCGGTTGTGTCTTAGCCTCATGGGCTCCTCTGAGGCTGAAGAGCAATCTGTGTCAATCATGTTACTCTGCATAGGCCTCAGCCAGCAACAGGTGATCAGGTCAAGGGCCTTGCCTAATCCCAGGGTGACCCTTCTACCGACCTACAGTAGTTGCCTTACAGAGCTGACCTAGCCAGCTCCATTTCTCCTTCTGGGGCTTTGCACTCGGGAAAAAAAAAAAAAAAAAAAAAACTGAACGGAATCGAAAGGAACAGAAGGACGAGGGGTTGATGGCTGGAGGTAAAAGGTGGTGAGACTGCTATGCCAACGCAGGAGGGCTGACCTCCCCCTCGTTGAGTAGTGCCTGATTCTGGGCCCTCCTCTCACTGCCCACCAGCCTGACTGTCAGGCAGCCTCTCAGACACCACTGGCTCCTCCATTGCCTCCCCCTCACTCCAGGCCACCCAGGGTTTTCTGGTCATTGGGCCTCAGGTGCAAGATTCAGGGCCCTTCCGTTTTCCAGGAACCTCCGAAATGACTATTACAGAAACAAGAATTTACTGGTTCCAAAATAAAAGCTTCAAATATCTATAGGGCATAACATCATGTTGCTGAGGCAACCACAGCTCTTGTAACTTACATACTTATGTTCAAAGTGGGACACGGTGTGGTGTAATAGGTTTGACTAGGTAGCTTGGGGGTGAGAGAGCCTCCAAGAGTAAGTGTGCTGGAGCCTGCAGAGTCTGGGACAGTTCTGGGTGACTTAACTGCTGATGAGGAGACACTATGTGAAAGGAGAGATCTAAGTGTACATCTCACCTCTAGCACTATCCATTTAAGCCACATTTCCCAAGAAGGGTGAAGAGTTGCCAAGCAAAGAGTCAACTGCAGTTTGGGATAACCAGCAACTCTAATTGGCTAATTTGTCTGAAGAATAATTAAGAAGTATTTATAATGGCCCTGAAGCAAGGCCAGCAGATTGTTGTAGCTGCTGGTTTCAAACAGGAGCCTAAAGAGAATTCTTTCTGTGGTCTGTTGGCCATTTCAGAACTTTGGAAATGGAATGGTCAATTCATCAGAAAGAAATAGCAGATGAGTATGGCGGACTTTGGGGGGCCTGCAGGGGAGAGACCTTGGTGCCTGGGAACCTGCACCATGCAATTGACTCGGGGTGCCAGGAGAACAAGGAGCTCCTCCCCTCTCTGGGGGGTGGCTGTGAGTGTGGCCGACTTTCAGTGGCCTGAAGGAGAGAGACCCTGGCGCATCGGGACCTGCACAGTGCGGTTGACTCGGGGTACGGGGAGAACAGGGAACTCTTCTCATCTCTGAGGGGTGACTGTGATCCTGCCTGCATGTGGACTGAGAATCAGACATCTCATGTTGTCCTGTCCCCCATCCCGTGTCCCCCTTTCCCCTCCCCCCTTCCTAGCAAGTGGGAGCCAGTGAACTATGTATCTTGTGAAAAGATTAGCTATGTTATTTAGTATGAGCTCTCCATATGCAAAGATATGGACAACCATTTGGAAGAAAACAAGATACAATATGACAGATAGTGAAGATCTCTGATTGTCTAGCTTTGAAATTTATGCTTTCTTATGTCCCATTCTGTTTTGTTGTGTTTAATTTTACTCCCTTTTAAAATAAAATAAAATTAAAAGAAAAAAAGAAGTATTTATAAGTTTTCCTTCATTAGGGCCCTACAAAGAGGCTGAACTGCATTAAGAGCCCATTCTCTCCAGATAGTCCTGGTTAAAAATTAATGACACTAAATAAGGAATTGGTTATGCCAAGGTAATTAAGAGCCAACTAATAATACAAATCAGTGTCCTCCCTTTCCCCAAATTCTTTAAACAAAATACCCTCTCTGCTAGCCTTGAAAGTTAACCAGCAAGAGCCAGCAAATCAGCCTCCACCTGCCAGGTACCACCACTGGAAGGCCCTTTTGTATGGGCACATAGCCTGGGCAGAGAGAGCCAGCAGATCTGCCTCAGGCTGCTGGGTACCACCACAAGGCCTTTTTCTGTGGGCAGCCAGCATGGACAGAGAGAAACAGCAGATCTGCCTCCGCCCGCTGGGCACTGCACCAGAAGGCCCTGTCCTGCCGGTGGCCAGTGTGGGCAGAGAGAACCAGCAGATCCGCCTCCACCTGTGGGGAGCTGCCACCGAAAGGCTCCTTCCTGCAGGCAGCCAGCAGGAGCAGGGACACACAGCCAGGTAAGTCCTGTGCAGGCCACCCCTGGAGGCCCTTGGTTCCCTCAGGCATCCATCACCCACTACTGGAATCAGACAAACACACCCCTGTGTGTCTGCCACCATCACAACAGTCCCAGTGTAGACACACAGGCTGAGAGAAGCAGCCCCACCTCCATGCACCCCTGATTATCAGGGAAGCCCCAGTGTAGCTGCAGGTCTGGAGAAGCCTGCTCCATGCCCTACTACCTCCCTGTAAATCTGGGGTTAGAGAAACCCAGGTGCCTGTCCCATCCCCTACACTGTGGAGGGGCAGCCAACATGGGAAGTGCCTGGGGTCCCACAACAGCTTGTTGGGAGGAACCCAGGAGAATGTCAAGACAAAGGAACAAAAGGCAATCTCAGATCTCCAGCCCACACAGAGCAAGTCTGGGAGATATAGTCATGGAACAAAATGGAAGTCATACACCTGAAATCTCTGAGAGGATAGCAACTGAAGTAAGGAAACAACTTCATGAGATTGTAAAAGCATTCAAATCAGAAATAATGTCTCAGGTAAAAGAAGAAATCACAAACATATTGAAAGAATTGTTCAACATGTCTAAATAAGACATACAAAAAAGAGGAGCATAGGATAATGATGAAAACCTTGAATGAATATAGAAAAGAATTACAATGCATGAAAGATTCAAAGAGAGATCCAGGAAATTAAAAAGTCAATCAAAAACTGGCAAAAATGCTTGAAAGAGACTGAAGATAGACTTTTAAACCTTGAAGATAGGATTGCAGCTAGTGATCATGAAAGGAAAGATCTCTTAAAAATAACATGGAATCAAGAATGAACAACTCAATGACTGCAAGATGATGCAAAGAAACAAAACCTAAGAGTGATAGATGTTGGTGAAGAAGCAGGGGTCAACACAAATGAAATTAAAAGGCTATTTACAGAAGTAATAGCAGAAAACTCCTCAAACTTGAGAAATGGATCTGGCATGCAGATAAGTGAGGTATATAGGACTCCAAATAGCCATAACCAAAGTAAATCTATACCCAGACATATAATAATCAAGATCCCAGAAATTCAGCACAAGAACAAAATATTAAAAGCTGTTAGAGAAAAGAAACAGATCACCTATAAAGGAAAACCAAACAGAATCATGGCGGACTTATCAACACAAACCATCCAATCAAGAAGAGTTTTTGGAGTGCAGTGTTTCAAACCCTGAAAGAAAACAACTTCCAACCCAGATTGATCCACCCTGCAAAACTATCTTTCACAATTGATGGAAAAATAATATACTTCCATTATAAAGAACTGAAGGAATTCATTCATGACTACCAAACCAACCCTACAGAGTGCTAAAGCATATTCTAGAGAGAGATAAAGATGACCATGGTTCCAGGAACAGCAGCAGAGGAGGATCACCAAACAAGATAGGCAATTGAATGAAGGAGAAAAGTAGAGGGCCAACAACAGGAGGATAGCACGGCAGAGACAAACCAATGTATTCCAGTTGTAATCATTAATGTAGATGGCCTCTACATTAATGTAGTATTTCGAGGCCCTCTATACTAGAGATTATAGCCTATCTTCTCTGCCTCATTTCTGCTATTCTATTTTTCTGCCATTGATAGTATATTTTTCACTTCCACTTCACTGTCTGCCTCATTCACTGCGGCCTCTCTGCCACTGTTCCTGAAATGCTCATGCAAATACCATTCTTTAGGTTACCATTCTTTAGGTTGTCTTCACTCTGTTGTTTCTTTACATTTTATTGTTCAGCAATAAAAAGAAATACAAGGAGAGTGGATCAAGAAACATGATCCATCAATATACTGTATACAAGAAGCACATTTAACTGGAAAGGAAACTCATAGAGTGAAAATCAAAGGAGAGAAAACAATTGTTCCATGTGTTAGGAAACCAGAAAAAAAGCAAGAGCAACTGCAGAATGGATAAGAAACATATGGTAAAAAAAAAAAAAAAAGAAAAAAGAAAGAAAGAAAGAAAGAAAGATATGGTATTTTCATGCAGTGGAAAGCTATCCAGCTATAAAGTAGAATAAACTCAAGGCTCCTGTAGGTAAATGGACACAACTGGAGATCATGCTCATGGGTGAAACAGTTTGAACTCCTATGTGTGAACCCTAGTATAAGAAACACAAGGAGTTAATTGGATTCAAAAGTAAAATAGTTATTGTAAGAGTGATAAGGGAAGAAACACCTGGGAGGGAAAGGTGGTAACTACGGTTAACTTCTTATTGTCTTATCTTGAACTCCTGTATTGTTTTCACAATTTTGTTGGGTTTGGCTTTTTTTTTGTAAGGGGGATGGAACTCACAACCTTGCGCTTGCAAGACAGGCGCTTATGCCACTGAGCTAAATCTCCGGCCCTGTTCTATCTTGTTTTGTTAGATTTTATGCTGTCTGATGGTAGGAGCAGCTATTTTGAATATAATGGGATATATTATGGTAATCATGGTTTCTTATTATATTGCTTTGAAGTCTTATAATGCTTTCATTCATTTATTTAATTGGTTTTATTTTGTTTTATTTGATTTTATTATGTATGATGGTATGAACAGCTATTTTAAAGAAAACAAGACATTATGGTAGATCGCTATCTCTCACCCTATACTCAAATAAAGTCACAATAGATCAAAGGCCTATTTGTAAAAACAGAAACTTTGAAACTGCTGGAAGATAGGTACAGGCGAAGACTTCCTATTACTCCAAAAGCACTGGAAATATCAATAGTGAGCAAATGGAATTATACCAAATTAAAATTTCTGCAGAGCAAAAGAAACAACAGAGTGAAGACAACCTAAAGAATGGTAACCTAAAGAATGGTATTTGCACAAGCATTTCAGGAACAGTGGCAGAGAGGCCACAGTGAACGAGGCAGACAGTGAAGTGGAAGTGAAAAATATACTATCAATGGCAGAAAAATAGAATAGCAGAAATGAGGCAGAGAAGATAGGCTATAATCTCTAGTATAGAGGGCCTCGAAATACTAACAGAGAGAAACACAGGCAGAGTAGATCAGGAGATAGGGTCCATTGAGCTGCTCTATATAGGGAGGCAGTGGG
>PVJX010007752.1:0-69307 GCA_004027295.1 Dolichotis patagonum | reverse complement strand
GGCTAGACAGGTGGCGGCAATGACCTCATGCCCTTGCTCACAGGAGCCTGCAGCGGTTCCCCACCTCCCCACAACATCTCTCCCTTCGTGAGGTCAAGACCTAGACATGAAGCTGCCGCCGCCTTCCTCCCAGCACCAAGGAGGAAGAAACAGAGCATCTCTGAAGCAAACTGCTAGCGAGCAGGGCACCGTGCATCACAGGGCCGGAAGGGCCAGGCTGCTGGGAAGGCTGCGATCACAGACCTGGCTCTGCCCAGTGACTTAAAGACCGGCTTCCCAGCCACACCATGCAGTCCGGGTCTGTCCACAGAATAGGGCCTGGCACAGCAGGGAGGCCTTCCCTAGCTGCCAGCTAGGGACTCAGACCAAGGCCCGCTAGCATCCTGGGGACACTGGGAAAGCAGTATTCTCTGCAGGGAGGACCTGGAGCTCCAAGACCCAACTGCCGTGCAAATCTTCCCCTTCGCACATCTCATCTGCCTGACCCTCTAGTCACCGAAAGGCAGCAAGCAGGCACCAGCCAAACCCAACCTACCACGCTCTCACCACAGGGTGGGAGGCGCCTTGGGGCTGCTGCGAGGGAAGGGGATACTCAGAAAAGGGCCTGGCTCTGACCACACCTCTGGTCACCCTGTCCCAGTCGGTGCCCTCCTGGCTCTCCCACCCTGTCACACTTCCATGCGTGCACGTGCTACACTGCCAAGGCCCAGCCAGGAGGACTCACCCGGCCACTCTGCAGCGACCCTCGTTCCTACCAAAGCTCCCACCTTATATCCATCCTGAGAGCCACGTGGCCATTCTGGGGCTGCGCAGGAAGCTTCCTACCGCTTCTGCGTGGCCGGCTCCCACCCCCAGCTTTCCACATCTTCACACCCGCCGGGGGCAGTGCGAAGCTGACCGATGTGATTAAATCAGGCGGTTCCTTTGCTCTGCTCAGTGGCCTGGCCCTCCTGGCGCCTCTCCCTCCTCCTTCCCATTGGGGGCTTCCGCCCGCTGCCCTCTCTGTCAGTTTGCTCTGTCTCATCTTCCCGAGACTTGTTCACTGAATATAAGTAACAACGTCTTAAAGCTCTCGGCTGGCCTTACAGACCCTGGCTTCCCGCCAGCCAATTTTCTCTCTCCGAACCTGCCTCGCTCCCTCTTCCTCGTCTTACCTCTCTCTTATTTTTGGTACCTCTGGCTGCCTACTCAGCAGCTTCCTCAGAACAGACTCCACTCCCTCCTCCGGGTCCGAGGACTCAGCTCTCGGAGGCCTGACAGCAGCTGTCCAGCACTCGCTGATATCTTCAACCTTGCTCAAAGTCCAGAGCAGCTCTTTACTGGTAACACCTTGCGCCCCCTCGCTCTGTGGTCCCCTCCTGTCCATGGCACTGCTGTCGATAACAGCAGCAGCATGGCCTCTCCTGGGCGCTCTCTACCTGCTCTGCTTCGCTCACAACCATCTTGCTTTGATTTCCGAACCGAACCTGGGTTTCCCTGGTGGGACCACTTTGCTCCTCCCGGCTCTCAGACCTTCCAAACCATGACCACAATCAGCAGTTCCCGTAGCTGTGCCTGCCGGCCTGAGGGGTCACCCTCTTCCTTCCTGGAGGTCTCCCATGATCGCCAAGGGGTCTAGCAATACAATGTGAATGTTTTCTGAGCACCACTGCCTGCATCTCCAAGCCTTGCTCAGAGGATGTGTGGCTTCCTCTCTCTTTCTTGCTAGGCCAGTGCTGTCACGGCCTTCCATGCCATGGCCATCAGCTGTCCTCTCTCCCTGCCTGCCCACCTGGCTCCAGGCTCCACAGGGCAGCAGGGCAGATGGGTGACACACAGTCCTCCAAGGGCCCCAGGGCCTGCACAGTAGGAGCCCCTGACATACCTGACTAATCAATGGAATTAACCAAGGAATTTATAAAACCTTACCGAAAACAAAAACGCGAAGGGAAGCTCCAGGCTAACCCACAACACAGCTGCCCCCACTGACCTCAGAGGTTAGGAAGACAGCCTGGGGCAGTCTGCGTGTCTGAACCTCCCCTGCCAGGTGGAGCTCGCTCTACCAACAACCTCAGCCGGGAAGTGCCACTGAGCAGGGCGCCGAGCCACGCGGAACCCCAGTGCAGGGGCCACGTGAGCCGTGGCATCTAGGGCAGGTGGCTCCATCTAGGCTCCCAGCTAGAGCACAGGTATCGCCTCGGATCAGCCAGGGTCACAGCACCCAGGTGAAGAGGCACCATCATGCAGGAGATGCAGCCAGCTCCCCATCTTCAGCCTCGCTATCCTGGGCCACGCTTGACACTGGGGTCACAGGGTCCTTCAACAGTCCAGGTACAGTGACTCTGCGCTTTCTCTCTGGCAAGGGTATAGGCCATCAGCACCCTTTGGTGACTCAATGAAGTGCAGGGGACACCAGCAAAGGCTAGGCAGAGGGCCCACACTTAAAACCCAGAAAGATTTCCCAGAGGGCTCCCCATCAGGCTGTGACGAGATGGAACAAGTACTCAGGAGGACCGTTCGGGAGACAGAACGTGAGGCAGGGGACCAAAAGTAGGAAGGTGAGGAAGGGGCAGAAGTGGCCAGACATTGGGGACAGTGGACCAGCATCCTGGCAGGGCTGACTCTGTGACCCATGCGAGACCAAATTCAAATTGGCTGACATCTGCTAGGGAGACGGCAGGCCTGTGACAGCAGCACGGTCCCCAGGATGGGCTCGCCGGGGCCAGCTGGGCAGCCCCAACCACAGGAGAGGCAGTCGAGCCCCCGCATGGCCAGTGGGGGGACCCGGACCCTCAGCCGTGGTTCCCACGAGGACTGTGCGGACTCCATCACGACCACGCGGCAGGAAGACAGACGGCTGCCCCAGCTGCGAAGCGCTATGAGCAGCCCCGGAAGAGCACAGCACTTCCCCCAGCAGCCCTGTCAGTGAACCAGGTCATCAGACACAGGCTCGGTGACAAATGAAAAGCCCACATCGACTGTGCTGTACGACTGATCTTATTTACACACAGAAGCCGGATGATCCCGTACTGGATGGCACGTGTCCCATCACTCACCATCAGAGTGGTGACACTGGGAATTTATGAAGTTTAACACTAGGATTCAGTCTCTCCTCCTGAGGGGGCGGGGGCTACGTTCCGGAGCAAAGAATAAAAATATGAAAGCATTAACAAAAGGAGGGAACTGATGAGTTGAGGCTGGGCCAAAATATGTCTGCAATGGGCACGTTTTTCTTCACAGGAAACAAAGTAAGTCACGAGGACATGTCGGGATCAGCAGCAGATATGAGGCTTCCGCTCTTCAGCAGCACAAAGGGATTCTAATTTCTCCTTGTCCTCGCCTAACTTATCAAAAGCAATGCAAACCCAGATTTCCTCAACACAAAGAGTTGGGTTAATTTATTCAAATTAAACCTCAGAGTGTGAATCTTTAAGCTTCGTTTTATGAAAGCCTTGTCTTGTCCCTTTCAGATCCAGAAGCCAAGCTGAGACCTCTCCAGGCGCGGCTGCGGGGACGGCGGCTCAGGAACAGCCCCTGAGCGCACAGCGCCAGCCCTCGGCTCCTCAGACGGCAGCAAAGTCAGGGTCAGGCGCTCCGCAGGCTCCTCCCAGAGGGAGCTCCGAAAACTTCACGGATGAGCCCTGCCTGGGTCGGCACCCACTGTCCTTCGCCCCACATGGGGTGCTTGTGCTGTACTGAACTGTCAGCCCTGTTCTATGGGGGCTCCCAGGGCACTCTCAAAGTCCTTCCCACTCCCTGCCAGGTGTAGAGCACAGTGCCCAGTGCAAAGCAGGCATCAAGGAAAGGCCCATGGGCACCGCAGAACCCAAGGCATCGCACCCTGCACTCCAGGGAGATCGCTGACTCTCCAGCTCTAGTCCTCATTCCAAAGTCACTAACAAGGCCATCCTGGGCACCAAGTAGAATTGTTCCCCCAGCCCGTTTGCACAAAAGCAGCCCTCATCCCTGGGGCCTTTCTGTGAAAATCCCAGCCATCAAACCCAGCGGCCACGGACACCTGCAGCAGCCTGGCCATGATACCCAGGACCGCACCCACTGGGTTTCCAACAACACTCAGCTGCAGTCTCCCAAGCGCTGAGGGCCCTGCACCAAGGCTGGCAGGGCCAAGGGCGGCTCAAGGGTCCCCAACCGACCCTCTTAGGGGCAGGTTCCTCCAGGTAACTTGCACCTGTGAGCAGCCACCCTGGGTGCTGAAGGCTGAGGTCTGCGGGCAGTAGGTGAGGGGCAGCAGGAGCCTGGGCTCAGACTTCGTGCTCACCTTCCCGACCCCACGGCCACCCCGGGCCAGCAGCACACAGGACCCATCTCACACCACATCACCCGAGGAGCCCGGCGGCCCCCGCAGACACCAGGCTGCCAGCTCAGTGTCAGCAGCAGAGGCTCCAGCCCCGCTCAGTGTGGCCCAGCCCCTTGCCCCGAGGCCCCGGGCCGGGGGCGAGGCTCACCTGGATGCCGTCCAGCAGCTTGCTCACGCACCAGTAGGTGTCGGCCTCCACGTTGCGCAGCAGCTCCGCAGGCACGCGGGAGACGTCGAGCGAGTCCACGTCATCCTCCTCTGCACAGGCCAAGCGCGGAAAAGACAAGGCGAAATTAACCTCGGGGACCAAGCGGCGGGCGAGGCCTCCCCCTCCGCCCCGTTCTTCACTGCACTAAATGGCGCATGCAGCTTACACCTCATCACTTAATGCTTCTCAATTTTAATACCTAATTAGTTGTAGATAATTAATATTCTGAATCCCCTCCAATTAATTAACATAATTAATATATTGTAAATTATTGCTTCTTGGGCATTTCACATTCTAATAAAGGAGAACCTAGAATATATCTAGAATATATTACTCAATTCCTAGTAGAAATCCAGAAGTTTCTCCATCAGACTTTTTTTTTTGGAGACAGCATCTTGCTGGCCTCTAGTTTTCTCTGTAGCCCAGGCTGGCCTCCAACTCAGAGCCATCCTCCTGCCTCAGCCTTCCTAGTGCTGGGATTCCAGGGGTGCACCACCACACACGGCTTGCCATCAGGTTTTTAAAACCTTGTTTAGAAGATAATTATGTATTTATTCAGCAATAATCCCTGTAAAAATCTGTTCCCATGATTGAAGTTTCCACAACTGCCCTGCATAAATGCTTCCAAGTGGTGACCAAATACCCCAGAAAGCAGGGACACAGATGTGCCTCAAAGAAAACAGACAATAGTGCACTCATAACTTCCCTGAGCCAGTAAGAGCCAAGTGAGAAAATATAACTTAAGAGTTCTTAAAGTGCAAAACAGATGCCTAATTAAAATGGCTTATCAGATATGTGAACAAAGTAATTTTAGGTCCCTACAAAAATTGCTAGCATCCAGCAGAAAACTCATAAATGGTTTTTAAAATTATGTATCCTATTTTTCAATTTTCTCACTTTTGTTACATTTGCAAATGTACATGCATCTTTGCAAGCAAAATGTCCTTTTAGAAAAGAAACATTTTAACCCAGAATGGATTTAGAAAGTTTTAAGCAGGAAAAAATCCCAATAATGCTAAGGACAATCATAACTGCTAATGCTCACTGAGAGCTCCCGGTGCCAGGCACCCCTCTCTGTGCTGTTTGTGCCCCACCCTCTGCTCTGTCAAAGCTCCGGCGCTGCTGCCCCACACCGTGACACACAGCACCCTGCACAGTCCCCAGCCCCCACTGCGGACGGGCACACCGCCCCCTGGGCAACGGCTCACAACAGAAATTGAAACAAAGGCTGCGTTTCCCAGAGACCCCCTCAGGTGGACAGGAGGGTGACATCGAAGCAGTCCTGGGGCTCAGCCCTGCGGCAGGGCAGGCGGTGGTCCCAGATCCCCCACCCACCAGCACGTAGCTCACAAGCAGCGAGAGGCCTCTGCAGGGATGGAGGGCAGTGGCACTCATGGCCTCCCTGCACTTCACAGATCGGGCTTAGGCTAGGGCCTTCCTGAGACATAACTACAGGGTATTAAGCCTACCCTTTCAAGCACACAATCCAGGGGCTTTACCTACCCGCAGCACTGCACATGTCCATCGCCCAGGTGAGAAGCCTCGCACCTTCGGCAGTCGGCCTCACCCTGGCCTCCCCAGAGATACTGGCAGCCACTGACCTAGCTCTACCCCAGGGACCTGCTGGCAGGGACATTCCACAGAGACGGCGCCTACACCTTGGGGCTACGGTGCAGGCTTCCTCTCACCAGCACAGCATGCGTGGATTCATCTTCCATGGCCACATGGTGTTTCTGCACTGCCCCGGTGGCCCGCGGGTCGTCACCATTGTGGCTGAGGTGCACGGCAGGTGCAGGCACCCTGCACAAGACCCACTGTGTAACCAGCACACAGGGCACAGGGCAGGCAGGGGAGCTTTTACTTTAAGGTGAAAAGCAATGTGCAGGAGCTAGGGTGACCACTTGGCAGGAAGGTGCAGGAAGGTCAGTTACTCCTAGGACTGAACTGCACAGGATGCTGTCACCCACGGGGCACTGGGCTCTCACGCCTAACCCTCACCGCCCAACAGCTGGCCCAGGAAACAGACGCACACCAGCCCTGGCCCAGGCCTTCCCTGGGACCCAGGCTTCAGACGACAGGTGTATGTGGCTGGCCACAGCTCCTCCCTTGGTCCTCCTTGTGGACTGAACTGGCCGTGACACTCACAGCCTCCAGCAGCACTCACTCTAGCACACAAGGACAGCTCTGCCCACTGTGGCCCAGCCCTGCAAAGTACCAGGCCTGGGAAACTGCTGGCCAGGAGCACAGCGGGTGACCTGGACACACCCTCTCTGAATGCTGTCTCTGGAATCTCCCAGGGGAGCTAGGTGCTCACAAACACAGGTGCTTGCTAGAGTGTGCCACAGGCAGCACTGGAAGGGAAAGGACAGGTCTGTCACAGGACCCACATGGGTCACAGCACCCAGTGTGGGATACGGCTCCCGTATGGGTCACGGCACAAGTGTGACCCCGCTGTCAAGGAACCTGGGGTCCTGCTGATAAACCTGGGGGCTAAGGGCGCAGACCCTCGTGCTGGCAGCCACCTCGCTGAGAAATGGCTTCAGTGCATGCAACCCCCGTCCTGCTAGTCCAGAGCTGGGCTGATTTTATTTTGCAAGCTCGGAGAATGGAACCCACAGCCATAACCAGAGCAAGTCTCCTGAGACATAGCCCACTGACACACGCTCTCCTTCAAGGACCTCCCACGCACAGAGCTCTTCCCTCAGCTCCAGGAGAAGGTAAATAGGGAGACAGAGCCTCCAGCCCCCAAGCCTTGCCTCGGACACAGAAAACAGATGCTCTGTGCTATGGCAGAAGCCTCAATTTTTCTTAGTCTGTTTAGCTGGCTTATTATTTTACCCATGGAAATGTCAACAGCCTATTCTAGGTGTCATTTCTCACAATGGGCCATTTGTTACTCTTCAGTGTAATGAAGTAGCGGTATTTAACTCACAGAACCCCCGTGCCCATCTGTCTGCCAAAGGCCCAGAGAATCAGAGTTGCCCTTCCTGCCAGAGGAGATAAAGACCCCCCACGCCCCCAGGCCCCAGAGGGCAGCCACCGTGCTGGGGGAAGCACCAACAGCGGCATGACGCGCTTCAGAAACCCCGAATGAGTGAATCAAGACCTGGAAAAAGCAACCCAGCAAAGGCTCTAACTGAAGACCATGAAGCCCAAAGACACACTTTCCGCCGAGCGAGCACCGCACTGCCCAGGGCGGGAAGAGGCGCACAGAACCACCAGAGGGCCCTCACGGAGAGGACTGGGGTGGAGTAAGGGTGATGGGGTTCAGCTCCCTAAATACACACCAGGTGGACGGGACCCACTCGGGTTGGGAGACGACACCAGCGGCATCAATGAAAAGAATGGTTTTTCTACCGTGATTCCAAGTGAAAAGGTAACACAGACACTGAGGAATTCCAAGCCATCCTGTGCTGTGATCTAACTAAGAAGGTCCTCCTGACACTCGCTCCTGGGGGTCTGGAAGCTACAAACGCACAGGTGAAAACTGAAGAGGCCAGGTGGGCCACTGAGGCCACGGCTCTTGGGCAGGGCTGCCCCTCGGGGACCTGGGGATGGGCTCAGTTGTTTCTCATCTGAGCCATGGCGACACTCTGCCCCACAAGCCACCTTAAGGAGGCCATGGCAGGAACAGAAGGCACCCCTGAACTACAGCTAGGGTCAGGTGCACACAGCCTCAATTTCCTCCCGGCCAGGCGGGACCTACTTGGCTGGAGCCACGACAGGGCCAGGCGACCTCACGCCCCTTCACCTTTGATCCAGTGCAGTGGACAGGCCACGGGCCAGGACAGCGGGGCGAGCAAGGCTATATTTCTCCATCTTGCATGGTGGGTGCTAGCCTAACTGGCGGGCAGGCACACCCAGGACAGGGAAGGTGTCCTCACTGGCTGAGTGCCACAGAACGCACAGTCCTGGATGCACCCCTCGCCTGCTCTCTCTGTAAACACTTTGGGGGTTCAAAGGCAAAGGACTAAGCATCTGGGGAGCATCCAGTACTTTCCCCACCAGGGCTAGCACGGAGGGCCACACTTATACTGACCTCCTCACTTCCCCGTCCTTTAGGGGCTTTTCAGGGCCTGACTTCAGTCACCTCCGCGGGCAAGTAGGCAATTTTGTCTACTAGCAGCTTTCCCCTCAGAATTAAAGACTTTACCTTAAAATAGACCATTTTAAATTTCTATTTCTTACCCTCGGGTACTCTCTAAGGTGACATGCTAAACACGTTACTAAAAATAATGCAAACTAAACCAACTCGTTTCATCCAAAATTTGACTAGATTCTGGTCTTGATCAATTTGTCACATGCTCACATCAACACTGGCATGGGTGACACCGTGAGGGTACCCCACCGCTCTTCTCCCGCAGTACCCAGGACACCTTCCCACAAAGGCTGGGCCCTGGCCCCGGGGACCTCAAGTTGAACCCTGAGAACAGCGAAGAGGTTTACTGCACAAAGCCCAACTCTGGAGAGGTCGGTCACTCTGCAGCCCAGGGCAGAGGAGCAGCGGTCCCAGGTGTCCCCCGGAACATGCAAGGTCGCAGGAGGGGAAAAAACACATGTAATTAAAGATAATCTCCCCTGCCATCCTACACTGTAGGAACACTTTGGGGGATGATTTAAATAACCTTCTGGAAAAGGCTGTCCTGCTATGTTAGGTACAAACTCAATTTGTAAAATAATTCCCTTTCTATCAACAACTCTATTTACTTCAAAAGCTCCACCACCTCACCTTGGTAAGACACAAGCACCCTGAGAACACGCTGCACAAGGGTGCCATGAAGAGGGAACCCTGGACACCCCATCTGCCCTTCATTTTCTGCTGAAGGGTACAGAGTAGAAAAGAAGTTTTCCCAAGGAACAGTTATTATTTTCACAAATGGGAAGAAAACGGAGTTTAAGCCACAGAATAGTCAGCCAAGGTCTGCCTTTCAACCCCGCCCCAGGAAGACTTCCGGAGCAAAAACCTCCAAGGGTGGGGTTCTGTCTTTGCCAAAGTTTTGAGAAGCTGGGAAGCGTTCTTGGGTCAGCATGACTGGGGAGAGGATGCGGCCAGCATTCGTGGGCAGGGGCAGCTTCTGTGCTCCAAGGCAGGGCGGCACTGCACAAGGACCGCAACTCCCACACTGGGGTGAGCTAGGAGTGCTCTGCCAGTCTAAGCAGATGGATAGACATTCGAGGGACATCGGTTGGCTGGGCCAGCAGGTGGGTGGACAGGGACAGATACAGGGAACAATAAAAGAACAGAGGCTACCAAGCCTGGAAGGCAGAAAACTAATTGCTGCTTTGACATGCAAAAAACTATTCAGGGCAACAAAGAGCTGGTATTTTCTGTCCAACTTTCCCTGTCCAGAAGACAAAGGAAAGGGAAGCCGATGGGCCCACACCAAGAACATTCCATGGATGAGGACCCCGTCTACAACTGCCCGGCAGTAAAGACCCACCACCTTAGCTTCTTCGCGTGCAAAAGAAGCCTATGTGTACACACCCAGTCTGTCCTGCCCCCAGAGGGGGACCAGCAGGGAGCTGGCATGCTCTGAACCCCAGGGACACTTCCCATCACGTCCACTGCCCCTGACAGCAGGGCACAGCTCAGAGGGCTCCGGCTGGCTCGGGCAGAGGAAGAGGCTCCAGTGGTCGCCGCCCGAATCTGCCCGGTGCAGCCAGAGCTCTGGAAAGTATGTTCCGTGAGTACAAACAGCCCCTGGGCCCCACACAGCCCGGGCCTCCTCTTTCATGCAGCGGAAGAGCTGGCCCACAGGTCATCCTGGATCCGGGGCTCCTGGGAGGCTCCTGACCCTCATGGCCTCCCCTGCCTCCAGGGAGCCCCACTTTGTAATGATCAGGGAGGCCAGCGAGCACACAGGCAAGCATGCTTTGAGCTTTCCCGAGCAGAGGAGCCAGAGGCTGGAAAGGGGCAATCCCGGAATCCTCAAGGGAACAGTCCCCTCACATCACAGGGCCCAGGTCCCCAGCCCGATGCTCAGGAGAGCAGCAGGTAGAGCCGGCACCTGGCAGGGTGTGCGCACTGCAGAGGGGCCGCGCTGTGTTATGACTACACTAATCACCCACACCGCACAAACCCTGCAATAAACCTCTCCACGTAATTAGGAGCTTAACTGGTAATCAAAAATATTCTGTTCTTTATATGGAAGCTGGAATTGCTCTATGGGTCTAATCTTCACACTTCCCAACTTGGGAGTTTTAAATTTCAAACCCTGACACTTCCGTGATGGAGATTTTACCCTTTAATTATGTAGGTTTGGGTTCCAACATAGAGAAAAAAGTCCTGCTTCAGGGAGTATAGCGTCACAAACAAAACCATAAATTCACAAAATTCTTCGGTTCAGCAAAAACAACTAACACTATGATCAAATTGGTTTAGCAGGAGGAATGTTAAATTCTAATATAAATAATGCACACATCAAGGCCACAGATTCTACCTACCAAGAGCTCTGCTCTTGGCTGTCAAGGGAGGCAGGCGGGCTGTCCACCTGTGATGGGCAGCACAGCCATGTGGTCAGTGGGTGGGTACCAGCACAAGGACAGTGTGCACAGGTCATGGGCAAGATCAACGAAGATCATCCCGAAGAGGAGCCCCAGGTGATGAGGACCTGCCCCTCTGCCCACCAGCCACACAGCTCAGCTTCCCGTCCGGCCACCTCCCAGGCAGCCCCTGGGCAGAACAGAACCACAGGCTCGGGCGCAGGGTGGTGATGGACGAAGCAGCCTGCCTGCGGCTGGCATGAGGAAACGGGTGCCAGAGTCCACATGGAAAGGACTCTCTTAGCCACACTCGAGAGAATAACACTGCTGGGCTGGTGCCCAGGTGCAGAAAGACACAGATTTCCTGGATCTTCTGTCACCCTTGTGACAATGACATTGCTGCCCCCAAAATTTCTTTAACCTCGTAACAGTCTTTCGACTTGACTGGACTTGATCTTTTAATTAATGGTGCTGCGAGAAGTTTTTAAGTGAACACAAATGCTACTTGTTGGAACAGTGATTCATTCTGTTAATAAGTGCTCAGCACTTTGGGGCAGGAAATGGAATGGTGGGGTGGAGAGAAAAGGGAAAATGATGAAACAAGAACACCCTTAAAAACATTTTTAAAATTAAAAATAAAAGCACATCCTTAGACTCCAGAAGAGCAGATGCATCATCCTTCCACCTGACGACGGGCTCCTCCACTCTGCAGTGTTCACCAGCCATGCAGAGGGCCTGCCGCCTGGAACGTGCAGGGCCGCAGGGCTAGAAGGGGCTGGGGGTGGCACGGGCAGCGGATCGAGGGCACAGAGATGGCAGGCAGTGGGGAGAGGCGGGGCGGGAAAGCTACAGGTGAGGATGCCGGGCGCCTGGCTCCAGGCTGTGCTTCCTCACGCAAGCAGGGTGCCGTTGAAGACATCTGTGCAGTACAGGAGCTGGGGGACCACAGTGTGCCCGAGCAGTCCAGACCTGGGGAGTGAGGATGAGCGGGGGTGGCCACTCCTCAAGCCGAAGGACAGCTCAGAATGAGTGGGCCGCACAGCCACGCCCCAGCCTGCACTGCAGAGGGCCTGCCAGTGCCCCCAACACATCCACAGCTTTCTCCCCACCTGCTGCAGACCCCCACAATGGGAGGAGCTCCTGCAGGGCAGGGTCTGTCCCCTCATCCCCCACTGTGCCTGCACCGACGCAAGGGACACTGCAGGTCCACACTGTGCACTGAGTGAGCACGTCCTCCCAAGGTCTGGCCATTGAGGACAGTGGCGGTGCACTACACAGGGACGCGAGCTACAGCAGGGTGTCTGTGCCACTGAGAGCTCCAAAAGGTTCGCCTCCCCTGGCCAGAAAGAAGGGCCGATTACACACAGGACTAGACCTGCAACTCAGAGGCCCAGGCTAAAGTTCACTAAAGGGTGCAAAAGAGGAACAGGAATGCCAGTCTCTCCAGTTAGAAGAAATAGTCACGTGGCTGCTGAATTAAAACAACAAACCAAGTCAACTCTGCTTCAGCTGATGACACAAGCAGCACTGAAACAAAGAGTCCGCTCGGGCCGAAGGAAGCATGGCCCTCTGCCCACAAGGCCCATAACCCTCCTCCTGCTTCTCACACAGAAGCTCAGCGCCCTCTCCAGAGAAGGCAAAACGATTTTAATATTTAAGGGCTGCAGTTACTGAAAAGCTGATGTCGCCTCTGAAAGTCACAGGAGCAGTTTCTCGGGGGCAGAGTGCACCAGAGGGCCTTCAGGGTCCCAACTGTCCCAATGAGCAGGCTTTTGTCCCAACCCTGCACCTGTGCACAGCAGCTGCAAGGTGACACAACCTCCCCACCGGACCTCCCCAGGTCCTGGGCTCTGGGCCACGGGCATCACCCGAGACGAGGCAGGGCCCTGAGTTCACCCCATCACACAGGGCCAACATTCCCCTTTGCACACGCTGCACCAAAGGGCTGGCCCTTCTCATTTCCTAAGGAACGTCCAGCCTAGGACTCTGGGCCCAGCCTCCTTCTTGGGGCTCCATTTCCAACTCGAAGGAGATTCTGCAGATGCCCACCTCGAAGGGGCCAGCAGCAGGAACTGCAGTGGGCAAGCCTTCCTGGGTTGTGATAAGCTAAAGATGCAACTGATTATAAATCAGCTCATTAAACTCCCTTTATCTAATTAAGTCAAAAGTAATCCCTCCATGGATAAGCAGGTATTTAAATCAATCAGCAAACTGCTCTCTCCTTCCGATCCTGAACGGAGGCACCAAAGGGAAAGAAAGATGGTCCTGGGAGCCTCCACACATCTGAGGGTCCTCTGTTACCCACAGGGAGGAAGATAATGTCCTCCCCACGCTGGAAATGGTCCCCAAAAGCCACGCCAGGGCATTCAAGATAATCACTCTTCAGCCATTTCACCCTGCGCAATGGAGAGTGCAGGGCCAACCTCAGGGACCGTCGCTATGCAGACTCATCAGGTAGAAGAACCCTAGCCGGTCAGAAAGCTCCCAGGCCCACGGGGAAAACTGGTCTGCATGACGGTAGAAGAATGTTTAAATAACCGTGAGTGAAAAACTTAAGTGAGGAAAATACTCCTGATTACAGTCCAAGGAGTCATACAAGTGATTATTCTCCTCCTTCATAAGAAACACATCTACAGAGACCACATAAAAATGAAGCAAATACACTTTAAAAGTCATCTGTAAAAGGAAACCAGTTAAAATCATGGAGCAATGATCAACATCACTAGTTACTAAATCAAATCTATTCAGTACACTGACACATCTGTTCACCAAAGAGCTATCCCAGGTTTCAAAGCTCAAAATGGTCCCTATAGCCACCAGGGCCACTCAAATGCAGAGCTATGCCCAGCTGAGGGGCCTGGCAGGACAGTCACAAAACGTATCAAAGTCCCTGAAGACACTCGGAGCCCATGAGCACGGCCAGCACAACAGGCACCAAGATGGGGCCACCAGTACCCAGGAGGGCACAGCCCCCACATGCTGGACACAGAGTCCAGCTGTGAGCATCCCGCCATGTGGCAGAGGCAGGCCTGCCAGCCCAGGTTGGCAGAAGAGCCCCTGGCTCTTACCACCCAGCCCTCCAGGTCCAGCCTTCCTGCAAGGTAGCTCTCCTGGGCCGTTTACCAAAGAGGAAGCCCCTTGCTCAGGAGTCCCCATCTTCAGCAAGTCGGAAGCACCAGCTCCACGTGCTGCTCCCATCTTGGGCCCTCACAGCCCGGCTGGGCCCCTCTCGCCTTAGTCACAGGGAGGAGGGCAGTGCTGTTCACTGGGCTGGCACTTGGCTCCATGCGCCACGACTGACACAGGCCAAAGGCTGAGGCCTGTCAACGTTCAGTGCGGCTGTGGGAAAGGCTCCTGTGGTCATGCAGGCCAGCGGCCCAGCCTCGCACTGCCCCTGACGCCCATCCACCAGGCACTGACACATTCAGCACACCCAGACCTCCCCATTACACCCCGCAAATGGACCATAAAATGAAGTAAAAAAACTGCTTACACTATAACTATCCCAACTGGATAGGATATAATCACAGAAAGGACAGGAGGCCACTCCATCAAAGCAAAAATTGGACAGACAGTCCATGGATTACAGTACAAAACCAAAACAAAATGGGATTGCTTCCTTTCAACATCTTTTAAAAATACACCTCCATTCGAAATAATCAATCGGTATGGCTCTTCACTGTGTCAACAAACAGAAACGTGCACCCCAGAAAAGAGCACAGGGGCCTACCTTTAAGACACGAGGTCTCCCCTCCTACCTGCCCAGCAGTGTGCTGGCCGGGACGGCTGCCAATTCTGCAGGTACAGGGGTGGGGAGGCCCCTCTGTCTCAAAAGGCATGACGGAGGAAGCCCCACAACCAACCCTTCCCAAGAGACAGACAGCCCAGCCCACTGCCCACTCCTGCCCTGAGGGTGCTTCGCACAAACTGAGCTTCAGGCTCCCCACCGCAGCCCCCACACTAGGCGGGACCAAAGAACCAAGGCTCTGACCAAGCGCACCCCAACTGCTTCATACCTGCCACAACAGCACAGGGTACAGCTGACAGCCGAAGGGCCCGACCCTCAGGCTAACCAGCCACTGGGTGCCCATGCCAGGTCCCGATGCTCTGGCAGCACAAGTGGACGTCTCTCCACAGACCACTGAGAAAGACTCAGCTCCTGCTGGACCTGAGACCGGACTGCAGGGGCAGGGCAGGGTGACCAGCACATGCAGCCAGCTGGGTACAGGGGGCTGGCACCTCTGTGCCCACTGCTGAGGCTCATCTGAAGAAGCTCCTGACCCTAGAGGGCCAGGGCATTGCATCCTCTAGACCACAGCTCAGGAGTGGACACCGCTGCACAGCCCTAGAGGCTGAGGGGCCTGTGTGGCCCAGGCAGGGGAGGAGGCGAGCCTGTCCCTGTCAGCAGCTGAGCTGCCACCACTGCTGTCCCCTGTCTTTGAATTCAGTGAGGGAGAGGACAGGCAGCCACAGGCCTCACAGGCTTCCATTGTGGCCCAGCCCAGGGGGTCCAGCAACACTTCCATCTTCCTGAACAGTGGATATGGGATGCCCTGAGGGCGAGCAAGGCAAAGGGACGAGCCGCTGCTCCAGTGACCCAACGGACTTGGCCTGGAGCCCCGAGAGCGTTCTCCCCAAGGCTGAGGATTCCCGGACCCAGCTTCCTGTAACGGCAGTCACACCACAGACGCACACCCTGCTGCAGTGTGCTGGCTGGGGTGAGGACTTCCTGGTCCTCGGGTGCCATGTAAGCATCCAGAGGCCAAGTGTCCCCATATCCTCAGTCCCACATCCACTCAGGGATACTGGTACCAGCAAGGCCCCAGTAAGTATCTTTCCTACAGAAGGGATGTGATCCTCATTGAGAATGATTTCCTTAGGAAAAGCTCCACAAACGGAACTGAGAGACGAAAGAGGAGGGCCATTCCTGCGCTCTGACAAAGACTGGTGAAATGAGCGCGCGTTCACAGGAAGGGGAGAGGGAGCTCAGCGCCTTTCATCTCTGCCTGCTGCAAGGTAGAAACCTCTGGGCATTAATGAGGGTTAATCTGCATTCTGTATTTCCTGCTGAAGTCAAGCTTTTTTCCCCACAAGACAGACTCCTCCTGGCCGGGGTCTTACAGACATCTGCATCTCCTTCTAGAAAGCGCTCTTTTTGGGGATGAGGCCGCCCCACGTCGACCCAACTCAGCACCCCAAAAGAGGTTCGGGAAGTGCATGTTCAACCAACAGCCACTCCCAGGATCTGCAGGAACCAACAATCACGGTAAGAAACCACACAAGAAACTAAGCTACTAAAACTGAAATTGCGCAGGTGAGTCTGACCAAAGCAATGATGTCCCACCTGCAGCTCCCGTGAGCGAGGAGCAGCTCCCACGTGCAGCTGTGTCCTTAGGAAGGACCCTAGGGTGTCTGAGTTCCCTCTGTGGCCCAGCATGAGCAAACTAAGTGAGTTGCAGTGGGCTGAGGAAGATCTAGTCTACCTGCTGGAGCCCTGGGTTCCAGAGACCCCCGGGGTGCCTACCGCAGCCAGCAAGGGACAGGCTGGGTGAAGAATCGTGGTCCTGGAGCAAAATAAAAGACAGGAAACAAGGAACTAGATCTTTAGTAAATGGGGACAGGAATCTAGGGCGGGAGGCAGAGGGGAAGGGAGAAGGGAAAGGGAGAAGGGGAAGGGGAAACAAAGAATTAAAATGTGTCACCTACCAGCTCCTCACAGTGCACGCACTCATTAGGTATTGCAAACGCACTGATAAAAAAAAATTATTTAAAAAAATGGTCTCTGTCAACCCAACTACCTGAAAGAATGACTCCTGAGTTTCTTCATGATTATGTTGTGATGAAAAAATGCAAAACTGGGGTCGGAGCACGGAAGTTTAAACTGCACAGAAATCTGGACACGTGACTGAGGCTGGGACTATAAACTGCTGACCTCTCTGAGCTTGTTTCGGGGGGGAACAGCTCCAAGGACCACCCGGCAATGCCCAGTCAGAGAAAAGCAAATGGTAACATGAGTATAAAATGATACAGACGCGCACCACAGCCTCTAAGCGTCTAAGCGGTGGGGATGGGAGAACCTGGTGAGGTCCACTGCCACTGCCCTCCAGAAAGCTTACAAAGGAAGTGGAATTCCTGACATTTCTTTGTCGTATTTCCTAAAATTCTTAGCTGGTTTTTAACACATGAAACTGTCTTTACGTATTGGTCCAAAAAAAATCTGTTTAACGCAAAAGCAATTCAGAAATCAGAGTTCAAGATGCCAAAGATAAAAAGTAAACTGTCACTAGCACTACCTACCAAGAAAGGGAGGGTGAAAAAGTCCCGGAGACTTAAACAGGCTGAGTGTTCTTGATCCAGACTCAAACTTCAGGAGACACTGGAGTCCGAAACTTGAGGGCCTCACCCTGACGTTCAAACTGTTTCAGGTTCAGCCCATTTCAGGTTTCGGCTGTTCGGATCAGAGGTGCTCAACCGTAAAGTCTAAGTGAGTATTCCAAAATCAGGGCTGGGCATGAAGGCACATAACTGTAATCCAGTATCCCAGGAGGCTGAGGCAAGTTTGAGCCCAGCCCGGGCAACTTAGCCAGACCTTGTCTCAAAATGATGTCGCTCAGTGCAACGGTCCTAGGTTCAATCCTCCATCCAAAAAAAAAAAAACCTCTGAAATCCAAAATACTTACTCAGCACCTAAGCATTTCAGGTAAGAAACACTTGGCCATGTTTGTGTTTTCCACCAATGGTACAGAGTCCCCTTCTGGGGAGGAGTCAGGGCTTTTGTCTTGAGCAAACAGATACTGGCTGAGTGTCTTTTCATGGCCTGTGGTGTAGACAGAGTGAGGACCTGGACCTGTACACATCAGGTCAACTTGAGGGTCCTATGCCATTGGTCAAAAAGATGTAAAGAAAACACAGATTTCTAAATTGGGTCCAACACGGACTCACACCTGATGTTTGACACGGCAATATATAACACACTAGTGTCAAAGGCGTGCCAGGGGTCCAGGGAGAAGCAGGTGAGAAGAAACAGCCACCCAGGAGCAACAGCACACACTTCAGGCCCCTCCCACATCCTCACCAGTGCCACCTGTGTCCTCCCCAGCTGCTCAAGGGAAACCAATTTTAGCCCCAGTGCAAGACACCAGATCCACATCTGGGGCAGGGGCCTGCTGATGAAAATGGCGCTTTCTGAGGTCCCGGGGGGCAGCACTGGGAAGGCGGAAGCAAAGAGCCCAGGAGCCACTGACTACCAAAGAGCAAACGCTGGCACAGGTCACCATCAAATGAGTGGAATGCAGGAAGCCAGAGGCCAGGCTGATGAGCGAAAGGGACAGAAGACAAAGTGTGCCCGAGGAGAACTCACTGCTGAAAGTCCACTGGTGGGTGTGATGCTGCTCAGAGAGGGGAGGGGAGGTCGGTCTGGGCCAGTGCCAAACACAAGCACAGATGCCAGAGCTGAGCGGAAGACCAGCAGAGGCAGAGGAAAGAGAGGCCAACGGCCCGTGGGGCAGAGATGACCCTTCCTCCTGTGGCCGGCCTGCCTGTGTTACTGCTCACACTCAGAAGCCTGCAATGCCCAAGGCTAAAGGCCATACTGGTGAGTGCTTTGATGGTGCCCAGGGCAGCAGGCAGAAGCACAGGTGTGCACAAGAGTGGGGAGAGGGGAATGGGTTAATGCCACCTCGTGACCACACCACCTCTTAAAGGTCCACCTCCCCGCATGGAGAGGTTGGGATTAAGTTCTCTTCCAACACCTGAATGGTGGGGACACATGCAAATCACAGCACTTGGGAGGGTTGCAGATGAAGCAAGGACAGAAAGCCACCTCGTAGCAGAGGTAAGCCCCAGTGTCCACTGCACACACAGACCTGCTCCCGCAGTCTGCGGAAGAATCCTGGTATTTTCCAGGAGACCCTGGCTGTAAAGTTTTGGTCACGAAGAGCTAATCCCTGTGCCAAGTAGAGATGGGGCCTCCTTGAGTGAACATGGGGGGCTAGATGCAGGGCTTAGTCTAAGTGAATAAGCAGTGTGGTGGCAGCCTGGTGGCCAGAGCAGGGTGGGCAGGAAGAGACCCTCTACGTGCACATACAAGGACCCTTCCTCGCCGAGCGGTAAGGACAGGGTGGCCGTGCAGCCATGGGACAGACAGGATCGGGATGCTGGATGCAGTGGGACCAGGGCTATGGGGCTCAGCTCACTGCAGGACTGGGCAGGGGGGACCAAGTTTATGAACCCTCAGGGAACTGGGCAGCCAGCTTATAGCTCCCAGGCACAAAGGGAACCAAAAAGACCCTCCAGGTCTACAAAACACCACAGGACCATGACCAACCAAGGAGACTGTCATATAGAAACATAAAGAAACTGATAGCCTCACCCACCACCAGGGCACCTGTCCAGGGTGCCCCTCCTCAGAAGCCTGGGCCCCACCCACCCAACGCAGGCCATGGGAGCATGGGCTCTGCGGGCAGACAGCGGAAGTGCCCTGTGCCACCTCCTGCTCACCCTACACCCAGGCCTCGTCTGCAGCTAACGTCCATCTGAGCACTGTCAGATGCCCTTTCCAGGCCTCACTGGCCCAGAGCTAGCACCTCCTTGGTAAGGGAAAGCAGGACACCAAGGTAGCAGTAAAGGGTGCACCCTGCCTCCTCCTGGGCAGTAATGGGGTGCAGCCCTCTCCTGCATGGTAAGGAGTGAGCTCTTCCTCCTTTTGCAGGTGTTGTAGTCAGCGTTTACAAGGGAAAAGATTTCATACAGGACACATAATTTATACAACTATTCTGTAACAGTCACCCAAAGAGTCAAATGCAGAAGAGTGTGGGAGATCTGCCCATGTACTAGAGATCAAAGAATTCAGCTGACGCCCTGGATCCCACAGCAATGTCATCCACAAGTCCAGCTGGAGGCCTGGAGCCCACGACAATGTCTCATGCAAGTCTGCATCAAGGGTCTGCACTGGGGAGGCCCAAAGAAAGGTCAGTGGTGAAAGCTAGAAAGTCCGCACCAGCAGGCTGAAGGATGTGCACCAGCAGGCTGACGGCAGGAGGTCATGCTCAAGGTAAGGACCAGAGCTCCCGGGAAGAGACCCACAGCCATCCTCAGCAACAGCGAGGACCTGAGCTCTGCGATGATGAGAACAGCTGAGTTCGTATCAGGAAAGCCAGTGCAACACACTTCTCCAGGACAGTCAACAGCACCACCTCCCCCGCCACTTCTCCTTTTATGCGGTCGGCAACAATCCTCAGGTGGGCCTTTCACACCCAGCATCTAGGGAACCCCCATGCTGGGGTCCCTCAAGCTCAGCAGGCCAACGCATCCTCATTCTGTACCCATACAGGCTCGCTCAAGGTGCTGTCCTCCAACCGCCTCCAGAGTTACACGGCCAGAAGAGGAGGGTGCGCTCTCTGCAGTCCTCAGATCTTAAATCTGGTGACTAGACTGGGCACAACCGCCAGTGGGTGGTAAAGACTTCACCAGCGCAGAGTGATGTGCCCCACTCAGCAATTCCTTCAGCTTAGGGGTGACCGAGTGCACCCCAGCAGGTGAAGGGGCTCTGCCTCGTTACTCCAACTCTTGATACAGACTGGCATGTAACCCTCCTAGAAATGCTTCAGGGTAATATATGATTCTTGCAGGTAATTTGGGGGATACAGAAACGTATTAAAAAAGAAAAAGAAGGCATCCGTCCACACAGTACATTGACAAGACCAGTGCTGTGGTTTGTAGTCTCATCAGCTCTGACTGCTCTGACAAAACACCAGAGGTGGACGCTTAACCAACAGAAAGGCGTCACCTCCTTGTCCTGGAACCAGAAGTCTGGGTCAGGGAGGCCGACCTCTCTGCGGGCCTGCGGGCAGCCCACTTCCCGTGTCTTCAAGTGGTCTTCCCACTGTGTAGTCACCAAGGATTGAGGCACAGGGGCACGGCTTTCTATTATCTTTCTCTCCTCTGTGAAGACACTCCCTCCAACACTCTGAAGTCTCACACATCCTAATCTCAACACCCGAACTTGGGGAAACAGTTCAGTCCCTGGTACACACACATACACACACTTTCTAACAAACCAGGATACGAAGTTTTCTTTCCTGTTGCTGCATTTATATTCTGTTCATTTTTATATTTGGAAGAATTTTTCATGAGGTCTGTTTAAGGCCACATGGGAACCAAGCACTGCAAGTGTAACAGAAATTGCCCACCCCCGCCCGCCTGCCAGTACAGTTCAGTTTGTTAGTTGCCCACATAATAGTTCCTGTTTCAGTTTCGGGTGCGCCTGTCTCTTAGAAACAGCTGGTCACTGTGATGCACAGCTGGTCACCATGATGCACATTACATAAGCCAATCCCCAATAGACAAGCCATTTTGCCTCTGTACTTCCTGCTCGCTTATCCCATATAAGCCCTAGACCACCAGGGATCAGGGCCTGGTATTCTGGGAGTGATCTTTATCAGTCCCTGACAATGTAAATAAATCTGCTCCCAATTCCTGGGTGTCGCTTCAGTGTTTCTGCGTGCTGCTGCACACAGGCCCACGTCCTCTGCGGACAGGAATGTAACGACACCCATGCCCATCTTGGCTCACCTTCCACCCCTCGGAACAGACCACCTATGCCCGGCAGCAGGCACCCAGCCACTTCCCAGGATGGCTGTCCCACCGGGGACCAGCATGTCGGTCTCACCTCACCCAAAAAGCAGTCCTATCTTCTTACTCTGCACTGTCTGATAGACTAAAATAGAACTGCATTTTCATTACTGTGAAGCTAGACTGTGTCTTTAGTTTATTAGTCACTGATGTTTCCTTCTTTGTAACATCTCTGCTTATTTCCGAAAGGATTTTTCACTGTACATATTTGTTCCCACAAACCTAAGAATGGTTTGTGAAGATAACCGCGACCACAAGCATGAGCAAGCAGGGAAAGCAGCACAGGCTGATGGGAGGTGTGGACACTGCTTCCACGGCACGCGACCCCAGTGAGCCACCCGACCTTCCGGTCCGGGTGAAGCTACCCTGCACATTAACACGAGAGGGAAGTGAAATTAGGGGACCACTCTTGGGCACTGGAAAATAATTTATTTTGTTTGGCCTTTCTTATTCAATTCAACATTAGTGTTCCTTTAATCAAATATATCAATATATACTAATTAACCCTGCTTTGGGTAAGTCAAAATTAACAAACCACTTCAATAATAAATCAAAAAACTATAATTAGTATTTTAATTTTTTATAAGTAACATACCATGTAACACTAGACTGAATATTATATTACCAGCATATAATTACACCACAACTTATTATACAGCCCATCCTTAACACTGTTATTAGACTCATAAAATATGCTCCCAGAATAAGAAAAAATAGCTGTCAAGAACCGCATCTTATTATTCAACTATTAAACTTTCTTAATCATCAATCAATTTAATTGCTCCTGACATGGGTTATAAATAACATTTTGTGGTTCAATAAAATACCACAGGGGTAACCCCTTCACTCCCAAAGCGATCAGAAATTCCTCCTTGGATATTCAGATCTGATCTACTTATCCTGCAATGGAATTCAATCACTTCCATCTCCACTGCATTGAACATTTCCAAACACTTTGCTAATTTATGCAAAAACTGTTAAGAAGTCACCGTGCCAAGCTGTACACTGCTGTTCCTACCGGGACCCTAATGGGCAGGGCAGGTGGCCCACTTCACTCTGGCCCAAATCAGGCAGAACGAAGACTTCAGTGCGTCTCCGAGCCTGGGGCTGGAATGCCATGTATGCTCCAGTGTACTCAGCAGTGTCCCCAGCTCCTGCTGGGCAGCCAGGACAGAAGCTGCACAGAGGGACTGCGGACAGCCACCCAGCTCCACGCTGACTGAGGAGAAACAAAAGCGCAAGCCTGAGGAAGAAAGGAGGACTCCACTCACTGACCACAGCCCTGTGCTCTGCAGACTGTGACCCAGAGGACACCGAGCAGGCCTCAGGTGACACACCACACACATGGTTCACCTTCCCACAGCCCTGCCGAGAGGATGTGTGCGCCAGAGGACTCACTCCAAGCCGGGAGTAGCCTGCCCTCTTCCTCTTTGCTAGAACAGCACTGTGGGCATTAAGTGATGTGATCAAGTTTAGCCCTAAGGGACCTGTAGAGCGATGCCCAACACATAGGTCACGGCAAAGACACAGTCACAGCAGCCAGACAGCTGGCTGGAGGCCAAACGGAAAACCAGCCTCTGGAGCCTCACAAAGACAGAGGGCCAGGGCACACTGCCGCCAGGGAAGGGGATGGCCCGCCCTACTCAGAGGAGGAGGCTTTCGGAGGCTTCGTGGAGAAGGGAGCCAGTTGCCTTGGGCTTGGCATAGTACACGGGTACATGGTTTTAAAAATACACCTGTCTAAGCACACCCACTATGGAAACCAGCATGGAGACTCCCGAAAGACTAAAAGTAGGAATTCCACTTGACGCAGCCACACCTGTCCTGAGTATATTTCTGGAAGAATTAAAGACATCATACTACAGTGAGGCCTGCAGATTTAGTTAAGCTCTGGAAACAGCCTATGTGCCTATCAGCAGATGAACAGATAAACAAAATGCAGGTGTCTTGGTTACTTTTCTCTCATTGCTGGGACAAAATACCCAATACCCAAGACGAAGGAAGAAAAGGTCCATTTAGTTCATAGTTTGTGGAGGTTTCAGTCCATAGTCAGCTGGCTCCAAGGCAGGGTGGCCTGGCACAGGGCTACACCTCAATGAGGCAGAAGACAGCAAAAGCAGCCAGTGCAACAGGGTGCAGAGCACGCCTCTTCTCCTCCTTAGCCTGTAAGCAGGCCACCTGCCCTAGGGCAGCTGTAGCGCTCACAGCATCTCCCTGCCTTCCTCTTGCACAAGCTGAGGATGCTTACAAAGTGAGGACCCTGACTCCCTGCTAAGTCACTTAAACTTCTAAACTTCTCATGCTGACACAGTGTATATACCATTACAACAGGATATATCCATCACAGAATATTATTCAGCCATAAAGAAGAATACAACCCTGTCATTTGCAGGAAAATGAGTTGGACTAGAGACCACAATACTAAATGAAATAAGTCAGACATATAAAGTTAAATATGTTAAGTTGTCCCTTACAAGAGAAACCTAAAATGTAACTAAGTAAACTCATAAAATAAAGGAGACTTGGGGAAGGGGTCAGGGAGGAGGAAGGTCAAGGGGCGTGCAGGGGTGGAAGATGATGGAGACATGCCACACATACATGTAGAGTCCCCGTACTCATCTCACACAGCTTCCCCAATGGCCACCAGGCTCAGCTGGCCTGCAAAGCTATCTGGACAGCAAGGGCCACTGTCCCCTACAGCCCTCCCTCCAGTCACCAGCCTGCTCCCTTGGGTGGCTGCCAGGCTGCAGGCCTCGCACCCCAGGTCTCTGACTGCCCTGCATGTCCCGCCCTCCTCTTGCTCCCAGATGGCAGTTCCCTGAGGACCGTTCGGAGCCCCTGACCTGGTGCTGAAAGTGACATCTGTGAGCGCTCCAGTCCGACTCTGGTAAAGACCACACCTCCTGTCCCCAGAGAAACGCGGAAGCTGGCACGGGTGCAGGCGGGCTGTGGACATCCAAGCACGCAGCACATTGAAGCCACCCACATGCCACAGCAGACCACGCGGGAGGAAGGGGCAGGAGGGCCGAGAAGACACGGAGAGGACCAACGCCCAGGCAGTGAGCGTGAGAGCAGCAGACAGAAGCGACAGAAGACAGCAAGAAAGGGAATGGCTCGCTGTGCTGGGGCTACTGAAGAAGAAAGTGCTCAGTGATGCAGAGCAGTATGACCACCGCGAGGGTGACAGTGTGCAGGGAGGCGGCCTCCAGCAGCCACGATAAGGACTTGCTCACAAAGCCTGCCGGGCCGTCTCTGTTCCACCTCGGACAGCCTTGGCCTGGACTGTGGGGCTCAGCAGAACATATCTTGTTCTCTGGCGAACTTCTGCCCTTACAACACCTGCTCCAGCCCCAACACGCTAGTGTGATTTCAAAGGGATGAGAGGAGACAGGTGCCACCGTTTCCCTACCTCCCCTAGCCACACAGCCTGCGCTGGCCCCTGCTGGGGGACTAAAGGACCAGGCATCAAAAATAAAGATATTTCCTTCAAAATAAAGCTTCACATTTGAGCCTTCTGCTTCGAGCAGCACAAATTCCATTGGTTATAAATCAGCTTTATGAATTTTGTATGGATCTGAAAGAAAGAACCCATCTGTCACTGCTGAGACACTTGTCTACCTCCCGCCTCTCAGCAGCTGGACAGCAGACCAAGGACGTGTTCCTAATGACACATTATCACAAAGCCAGGCTCCGAGGACGCAAAGACGGCATCCAAGGCGGAGACTCCCCCGCCTGGCAGGAAATACAGCCCTGCAGATCTGGACTCCAATCACTCCTTCAGTACAACTGGACCAACTGTATATTTTCAATACTCGCTGCTTTGGGCAAAACCGCACACCCTTCATTATCCTTTAGAAATACATAAAACATGAATCACGCAACCAGTTGTGAAGGCCCCAAATTAGACGCTGCAGCACGGCCCCAGAAAATGGTGTCATTTCAGAATGTTCTTCTGAAGCGGTTTTGTGTTTTATTGGCAAACTGGTGTATTATTATTGCAATAATAATGATTTAAATATAAATACCATTAGTGCTACAATAATAATAATACCCATGTACTTTGTGATTTTATTTTAAAGACTTCACAGCTCTCCCATCTACTCAGTCGTTAGCCTCCCGGGGAGAAGGAGGGCTGGAAGGGCCGTCTCGGGGTGCGGATGCTGAGTCCGCAGCAGAGGGGAAAGTGGTAGGTGGCCAAGGCGATGCACAGCACCAGATGAAGGCGGAAATCAGTCAGGTGCTGCTCACCCATAAACATGCACGTGTGCGTGCGCACACACTTACACAGACGCACGCTCCCACACACATCTCAGGACAAACCTCCATCCAGACTCTCAGAGGAATGTGAGGGAGAGGCACAGCGAGGAATTTCTCTGGAGAACAGCAACAGAATTAAAACTCCACCTGCAACCTGGGTGCAAACACAGGAGCATCGTCATGTGCGGCTCCCCCAGGCTTCGCAGTCCCTGCGGCGCCCCAGCTTCTGCATACACGAGCAGCTAGAAGGTGAAGGCGCCACAAAGCACCCGCCCTCCACTCTGGACCTCAGCCCCCACTCACCCAGCACACGCCCGGGTCAACAGCCACTCTCGCTGCCCAAGCTCCCGTGATCCCTGGAGGGTTCTCGGAACTCCTTGATGGGGTGTTACCAGGCCTATGCCAGAAAGCGGGGACCGAAGCCACCAGGATGACAGCTGGCTCTGGCCTCCAGCAGGAAGACGGAGACAGCAGGCCACAGAGTCTCCGGCCTTCTGCCTTCCGCTGCAGACACGCAGCTCTGATGGCAAACAGAGATCCACAGCCCCCGTGTTCGCCCACACAATGGCCCCCCTGCAAGAACCCGAGGCACAAATGCACCCACCCGAGGCTGAGCTCCCGACAGCCCTCCCAGGAGGACCTGCAGCTCCCTTAGGAATGGCAACTGCCCACTTGCCATGACACAGGCAGCACAGAGTCAGCCTGGCTTCTCTAGCTCACACTTCCCAGTGCTTCAGCAAATCAGCTGTGCCTTCAAACCAGTGTCCATGGCCACAAATCGCCACCTCTCTGGAGAGCCCCTCATTCCAAGCCACTCTCGGTCACCTCCCACCAGGGTAAGCACACTACCCTGCTGGGCCCCCAAATCCCGCTAGCTTCTCCCTCCAACCGATTCTCAGCCCACTCCCAAACCTGCCAGACCCAGGCCCTGGCCAGCAGACAGCAGGGAGCACAGCCTCTCTGCCGGACTGCCACAGCCACAGGAGCCTGTGCAGGGTCCTGGGCTCCACCGGGCCAGGGCCACCCCCAGTCTGGGTTGGGCAGGCTGTGTTGGGTGTCCTGCCCACAGGCCTGGCAGAGCCCAGCTATGGACAACAGAATGCTTTCTTTCCTCCTCCTGTACAATCGCTATTTTCTAACTTAATATACATTTTAATGGCTTCTGTTAGTTTCCCCTCCCAAAAGAATGAGTTTCTTTAGTGCAGAGATGTCCAGTAGGTAGATGAATGATGCTGGACAAATTTACCAGCCAGAAACCAATGCAGATGCCTCAAGGTAATGACTCTGTACTCTGTCACCAAATAAGTACTTCTGGAAACTTCCCAGGTCCACCTGAGAACATCTTAAGAGGCCCACACCCAGCTGGCCCCATATCCACACCATGCCAGGTGCAGCACCAGGGAAGGGCGGTGGTCGCAGGGGACACCAAGCACAAGCAGGGCTTAGGAATGGCTGCTCTGGGTGGCTGTGGGAGGTCAGCTTCTTCTGGAGTCCATTTCCTCATCTGGAAATGGGAGGACGGCTCGGATGATCGCAAGGTCCCTTCTAGCACGTGGCCTCTGGCTCCCTGAGTGAACAAGTGTGCCTGCTCTCATGGTCATGTCTGTCGCAGGCATCCAAGGCTACCTCGGGCTACATCCTCTCTGAGGTCAGCTCCAAGGACAGCACTCAAAAGTGAAGGCATCGGGATGAGCCAGGAGCTCTCACAGGGAGCCCAAGGCGGCCGACACTCCTCCTCCCTCCTGGGGGAACCATGGTGTCTTCAGCACAGCCAGAAAGCCTGCCTCTTGGAGGACCAGCTTATCGGCCTGTGACCTGTAACTCTCCTGGGGGTGGAAAGAAGGAGCGAACTCAGGCTCCATCTCTGCCCCCTCCAGGATGTCTGTCCTTCACCAGAGAGAGAACAGGACCCCCACAGGTCTTCAGCAGGCTGATGTGCCTGAGTCATTCTTGCCAGCACACAGAGCAGACGCTGTACAGCGCACAGCCATGTGTCAGCTTCACCTGCGGGTTCCTGGTTACTGTACACGTGCGTGCATGCTTCTGCTCGGTAGGGTCTGCAAGGGGAGCCTGGCTCCATGAAGAAGCAGACAGCCTGGACCTGCCTTGCAGGGCTCCTAACAGCAACAGGCTGGCTCCGAACTCTGCCTCCCAGGCCTGCATCGAAGATTTGCCAAGCAGAGAAGAGCAGAGGCCACCAGCACAGAGCTCCTGGGGAAACATGCACAGATGCCTCAGGGGGCTGGGGGTGTGGCTCGGCAGGGCTTCAGTGAGGCCCTCGTTGGTCCACAGCTCTGGGTGGAGGAGCCGGGGAAGCCCAGCCCGGGAAGTTTCCAGGAGCATTGCCAAGAAAGCAGGGTCCTGCACACAGAGCCACAAATGTACACAAAAACAGCTCTTCCTTGGTGAGTGCTCAAGAGTTCGTCGTGGAAGCGACTGTGGCTGCCACTGTCTCAGCGTCCCAACCCAAAGGCAGACGGGCGGGGCTGCCACCCTACCAGTCCTTTCAGAGCTAAAATGAAAACCGTGGCTGTTTAAGCGGCTTTGATTTCTTGTGTTCTCTCCTCCACCTGCAATGTTTTATTTGAAGGCACACGGGCGTTTTTGCGCTTGCTTTGTTTTGTCAGTCTCTTTCGTTCATCTCTAATACTCAGCCCTTCATCCCCGAGGCCTTCCAAGAGCATGTTTCCTAGACAACAGGCGGCCCTCAGAACACCTCGTTTGCGCCATTGTTCAGAGAGCTCCTTCCCTCATTCACGGCTGGCATAAAAAGGCCAGTTTTCAGGAGAGCAGGATTCAAAAGCCCTGGCAATTTTTCTACAACTCTCGTGAGAGAAAGAGCTCGCCAAACAGGTCCCCTAAGTTACACCACAATGAAAGGCTGACTCTCCAGAAAGGACAGGCCGGCCTGAAGCAGGCAGGTGTGGGGATCAGGTCGCTCTCCCCATCTGCAGCAGGCTGCTTGGCAGAAGCCCCCAGTCCACTACTCACCTACGAGACAGAGACAGAGACAACACACCAGAGCTGGAGCCAGCATCTGAAGAAAGCCACGGCACACACAGAGAGAGGCGAATGGTGAACACGGTGGCCCCCAGCAAGCCGTGAGACGTGCCAAAACTAAAATCACTGCCACAAGGAGCACCGGGCAGTGCTGGCTGTAGCACTTGCAGCAGGGGCTTTCTCTGTCCCATCGGACACACCAGCCAGTTCAGGACCCTTGCTTCTCCCCCTGCAGGGGGCTGAGTGACCTTGGAGGCCCCACAGCCCCCAGCAGGACAAGCTGCTTGGGGGCATGGCTGGGCCTTCCCAGCGAAGGGCAACAGTGCACTCAGGCCTGCGACAGCAGCCAGCCGAGCCACCTGATCGGACACTTCCATCCGGTACAGAGTGCCCGGAAGGTCCAGGAGCCACGTCCAAAGAGGGATGCACCCTGAGGTGCATGGCCTGAGGACCGCCTGCTGATGTGTTCAGCAGGCCCTTTCACACCTGGGCCTGCTGTCTAGTCAGTGTACAGAGGGCCAGGACAAGCACACAGCAGTCCCTTACTAACTCAGAGCGAATTGTGGGGTCGCCACCACCTCACCTGCACAGTAGGGACAGACGGGGCAAGCAGACTGCACCAGATGGGCTCTAGAGTCTACGTTATTTGGCCTCAAATTCTAGGACAAGGACTTGCTCCTCCCAGGGGAGGAGGGGAGGGAGGGGAGCCCCCCCCAATGCAGGCCAAGGAAAGGGATCACACAGCTGGAGAGTACCAAAACACCCTGGAGAGAACACACAGCCAAAACAGCTGAGACCTGCTGGGACACACGTGCCACCCTGGAATATGGAGGTGTCACCTGGCTGCACAAAGCACGACTTTCACACAGGCCAACCTGCAGACTTGAAAGCGACCCAAACGAGGGGACCATGGCTCATTCCCGGACATGGACTTGGCAAGGAGCTCAGGATGCTGAGGGAATGCATGAATGATGATAAAAACTGCCTGGTCAACCCGCAGGCATCAGGGGAGCCCGCGAGCTCACGGGGCTGCTGGCTCCGGGCACCTGACACTGTGAGGAGCAAGGGGAGCTCTTCAAACAGGCCTAATGAGCGTCGGCACAGTCTGCCCGGCCACCGCACCAGTCAGGACCGTCCTAACCTGGCCCTGCAGCTCCCAGCAAGACCTGGCAAACGAATGCGTGGAACAACACTGCTCAAGCCTCTTGGGGTTCACCCAAGAGCAAGCACCATGTCTGAACCACCTGGGGACCCAAAACCCTATCACTGCCCTGAGGTGTTCAAGCCTGTTGAGCTGAACAAAAAATCTGAGGCGTCCAGCAGACAATGCCATTTCAATTTGTAAGAACTAAGGTTGTGACCACCACAGACTGGAAGTGGCTCAGCTGCTGAAAGCAGGAAGATGAAACACCGGGAGAGGTGGCCTCTCAGGTCCACATTTTCCTTTAATTTCTCAGGCACAAGACTGAAATTAAAATAACGTACATGATGCAAATTCAATTCTCTATCTTGAAAGAAAGACCAACTTACACTTTTGCTTTTTTTTTTTCCCCGTTTGTTCAAGACAGGGTCTCACCACGCAGTGCAAGCGGGCCTGGAGCTTGCTGCCTCAGCCTCCTGAGTGCAAGGACTACAGGCACGCACCAGGCCACTTTCAGTTTTTGAACATAATAAATTTTCATACCAATCTTTTTTCTCTAATAAAAAATGGAAAAAAGAAACTATCTTCATTTTACAAAATATGAGACCAATTCTAAGCAAGTTATAATAAACTGAAAAAAACTGTGGAGTGAAAAAGTTTTTTAAAACAGAGTGAAAATAGATACATAAATATAATGGAGTGCATAGTTTTTAATACTAGCAAAAGGAATCAAAAGTTGAAAAGATTTTTAAATGAATCCAATCAGTATCAAACACTACCACTGCCTGTAAAACAAAAGTAAGTATGAAAAGATGTGCAACACCATTAGCCATCAAGAAAATACAAATAAAACCACAATAAACCCTAACTTCACCCCATAAGGATGGATAAAATCAAAAAGATAAATGGTAACAAGTATTCTCAGGAAAAATCACAGGTCTTAAGCATTGCCAGTGGGATTGTAAAGCTGCACAGGCAATTTGGAAAACAGGCTAGCTAATTCCTCTCAAGTTTAAACACAGAATTCAGAATTCCCATCTGGCCAGCAATTCCACTAAGTGCATTCCCAAGAAAACTGAAAACACATCCACACAACACCTGCCCATGGCAATGCCCTGCACAGCAGCCAGCAAGCTGACACAGCCCAACACACGCCAGCCGACGCGTGGAGAAACGAGGCGTGCCGCACACACAACGCTGCGGTCACAGAAAGAAGCACACGCGGGTGCACAGCAGCCTTGGAAACTACAAAGGAAAGAGTCTAATCCGAAAGGCCACACACTGCATGAGTCCAGGATAGAGGACCACACAGAAGGGCACAGAAAGGTGAGTGCTTGCTAGGCGCTGGGGAAAGGAGTGGCTGGGAGGGGCCACTAAAGGGTATGGGGTCTCCTGGGCAGAGACAAGAGCGGTCTTGAGAATCAAGAGTGGTGATGAGCACACAGCTCTGTGAATACAGTAAACACCACAGAACAGTGCACATCCAAAGGGAGACAGGTGATCTGTCAGACAGCACAGACCAGCTAGGAGGCCGGAAAAGCCGACTGACCCCTCCGCTCCAAATCATCACCCCTGCTGCTCCTCGCTGGCCAAAACTCGAGCAGTCCATTGTTCTGTATGCACACCCTTCACACCTGACCATCTAAGGCCTCAGAAAGGACTGGTTCCTTCCCTGCCTTGGTTTCTAAGTTCTGCCCTAAGAAGAAAGACATTGTGCCAAGTTGCAGCACGTGGAGGAAAGCTCGGGGCTGCTAGGCACGGCTGGCGCAGGCACCAGTCCAGAGCTGCCACAGCCACCCCCACCGCCGTGGCCTCCTGGAAACGAGGCCTATGAATGACAGTGAGATGGGTACCATGGGGAGGCTGGGAGAGCAGAGCCAGCCAGAAGTGAGCCTGCTGGCCCCTCCAGAGCGCATCCCCCCCAGTAATTACAGTAATTGCAATTAGTGCTCTCCTCCCTCATAACTCTCCCGCTCTGACACCTGCGCGGCTGCTGGCTTCTGCTGCACAGGTCCTCGGGCTCCTCCTCCTCCCAGAGGTCCCGCCTGCAGTGCCCACCAAAGGCACCTCAGTGCGCACTCACCCCGCTCTCACCAATCAGCCAACACCTCATCTTCAGAGCAAATTAATTTCCCCGCTCCTCGGCCCTGAAATAAACTCATTGATGACAGACAGGTACTTCATTTTTTCCTCATAATTCATTCACCCTTAAGGAAAAGTTTCATAAGTAATTAAATTGATTTTCCTTTCTGTGGGGACACAGGTCTATTTAAAACAGCAAAGTAATAGGTGGCAGCAGTGTCTGGGCGGGGACACCCCCGGGAGGCCAGCAAGCTGTGTGTGACGATGGGACACACTTCCTGGGGCAGGAGGGGACGGGACTGGACGGCCCCAGAGAGGGCTCCGTGGACAGCGAGCCAAGCGTGCCCCAGCCTTCTGCCTAATTGACATGTGCTGTATATTTTACCTTCAGAAGGCTTCACAGGCGCCTTCTGGATCCAAAAAGGCTCTTAAATATTAATGGAGTTCCAATCCTTCTTGAATACTATTCAATTCTTATTACTGAAGCAAAAACTTAGACGTTTGACATTAATGGCACAGCTAAGCAGCTGAAAGAGTGTGACCAAAGGAGCCGTTTCTCATTACCCACAGGAGTCGCAGAAACACCCAGCTGGGGCCTTGGGGAGTCAGGAAGACGTCTCTATCCTCACCTATCTGCCACCTCAAAACAACGAGGGAAAGGCCAAACAATGGCTCCATTAGGAGTCCCTGGCATGAGCAGCGTGCAGGGCACCCTGCTGCGTCCCCACGACATGCAAATCAACACAGGAGAGCCACAGAGCCTCATCCCCTCGGGCCGCGGTCCAGCGCCGGGGCTGCGTTTCTAGCTCACTGGCCCCTTTTCAACACTAAACAGAATACGCAGGTACATGGCACGGCGCTGGAGCGCCAGCAGCACACGCTCGTGAGGCTCAGGGATTCCAGGGCCTCGTCTATCTTCCCAAGAGGGAACAGAAGGGGAGCACGGCCCTCCCGCCGATCTGGGGTGACAGGGACCTTCACGTGGCCCATGGGGAAGCCCGCCTCTAGCCCAGAGCCGAGGCCCAACCCCTCGAGCAGCACCGGTTCTGCCCCAAATTCAGGAAGGCGACCCAAGCCTCTGCCACCCACTGTCCTACGAAACGAGAACCACGGGCTCACTGGAGGCGCTAACAGTCCCACCACAACCCAGGGCACTGCTGGAAAGCCCTCCTTTACTGCCCGCAGTGACCACGCCCAGCCTACCCCAGGCTCACAGACACACAGGACTAGGTGACCAGTGGGAAGGCCCCCACTCACGTCTCCGAGAGCCTGCACCAACTGGCATCTGAATCCAAGAGGCCTTTTTTATTTTTTATGAATTGCTAAGTTCTTCTACAAATAGTTTACACAATGATGAATAAAACGAGAATGAAAAACTTCACTGTAAATTTTAATATGGTAAATGCAGTAAACTGAATTTCTCTATATTTTCCATATATCTACGGGGAACATCCTTTGACTGCAAATATAGTCAGCCTTCCCTACTCATGGGTTCCTCATCCATGGATTCTATAACCAGAGATCAAAAGCATTACAAGAAAATGTGTGACTTCCTTCTTGTCATTACTCCTTAAACAACACAGTGTAACAATTATGCAGGCCACACTGACCACGGGTTAGGTATTACAAGTCACCCGGAGACTAAAGTCTGTGGGAGGACGTCAGCAGGCTGTACGCAAATCCTGTGCTGCTTCAGATTAAAGAGCTGGAGCACTCCGAGCTCAGACTCCGCAGGGGTCCCGGAGCCAGCCCCGCGCTGATAGCTCCCCAGTGCATCCACAGTGCGGACTCCCAGGCAGGCTAAGACTCCTCCCTGATGGGTCCTGGCTCGCCACCACTCTGGGCACTTCCCACACTTTTGCTGAGGAAACACAAGCATGATTCTGAACTGCTCATAGGTCTCTAAAAGGTTCCGCCTTATCGCATTCTTTTTCCTACATTTGCATTGCCAAAACGTAACACTTCTGAAATTTTTCATGGCTTAGAATGTTATTCAAGCTAGCCATCTTGTTTATTCCACAACTGCAAAGGACTTTCACCTCTCGATCCATGAACACAACTGAGAGTGATCAGGCCAATAGACACTTTCGTCTCCAAATCTCTTCCCTCCCAGTCACCTCTGAACACACACCTGCTTTCAGCTTTGATCGTTTTCGGAGCAGTGCCAAGTTTGATCCCCAAACAGCATAAAGGATAAAGGAATACCAGCGCGCGTCTTTTAACACGAGGGGATGGCCCACACGCTGGTCATCGAATGCTGTGTGAAAAGGCCTGTTCTAGTTTGGATGCTGACTGTCCTCCTAACGTCCGGGAGCTTCAGGTCTGGTCTCCAGGACGGCAGCATCAGGAGGTGGTGGAAGCTGTGGGAGGTGGGGCCAGGGGGTGGTCCTGCAGGAAGCAGGGGACTGCGGGCCCCGCCCCTCCAGGTTCCCCTTCCAGCCCCTGGCTCAGGGTATGCTTATCTCTGCTCTACCCTCACCTACCACAACCGGCTTACTGCTTACAGGGGCCTGAAGCTACAGGGCCAGTCAACCCTGAATAAAACAAGGGGACCTCTAGGACTGTGCGCCAGGGGGAGCCTTTCCTTTTTAAAAGTCATTCCTCTCAAGTATTCGTGTGCAGTGATGGAAAAAAAGCTCACCACCTTCTCTGTTAAGTGACTGACAACCAACCACAGTCCCTCCTGTCCCACTCAATGGGTTCATCAAACATAATGTTTGAGTTTGATAAAATTCATCTAAGACACCTTCAACTGAGCCCAGAAAGTCTGAGGCTTTGCTCATATGATCAATGTCACCAGCATCATTTCCATCAGGAGAGCTGCTCTTGGCCTGTCTGCATTCAACTCCTGATCCAGTTAATTTTGCTGAAATGTCTTTGCCAATTTTCCTCTCACTGCAATTATGGGTGAAAAATAAGAAATTCTAAACTCTTTACTGTGTCCAACAAACTCTGTTGTGGTTGGTGTCTAGATGTCCCCCAACGCCTCATGTGCTCGTAGGTGGGGTCTTCAGAGGTGGCTGAATCTAGAGCGTGTGGTGCTGGGACTGATTCACGGTGCAGTGCTAGGATCAAAGGCACTAGGATTGAGGGTGTGTTACCTGCCCTGCGTAGCCTGGATAAAGGTAAAGGGGACAGAAAGAGCTGTGGTCACCCTTGTTGCTCTGGTGCCCTCTGCCTCTGCTGCTCCTCCTCTGTGGTGCCATCCACTGCACCACCCTGCCTTGGGGCCGGCAGATTATGCTCCAAAACCTCTACAAACTGTGAGCCACGTGAACCTTTCCTCCGGTAACTTTGGGTGACAGGTATTTTGTCTCAAGAACAAGAAAAGTAACTAAGGCAGCCTTTAAAAAGGACTTCAAAAACCTATCTCCAGATTTTTTTATATTTTCTTGAAAAATACTGCAATCATTTGGTACCACAAGAAGAACCTCAAAGTTCGTATGAAAGAAACGGTTTGTTTCACTAGTACATGATTCCTAACATACCATCTACCTTCTATCCTCTTATTATCTTAGTCTCTTTTCATTAAGGTTGTGAATAATTGATGAGTAAAGATAAAATAATACCTTGAGGATAAAACATGAGAATGTTTCCAGATACAAAAAACTAATAGCAATAAGATCTTATAATATGTATTAGAGATTTTTTTTAAAAAAGGCCAAGGAATCAACAGGGTAATTGCAAGTGAGAATGGTTTGTGAACCACTGAAGAACGGAGTAAAAGCAATGAAGCAGCTAGGGATGGTGCTGATCCTTGCACCCAGAAGGCTGAGGCAGGAGGATCACTAGAGCCCAGGGATCCAAGACCAGCCTGAACAATACAGCAAGGAAATTTAAAAATGAAAAAGGGATGAAATAGCAATCCTTAGAGATGGTTTGAAACATTCAAACAGGAAACTCCAAAACTAATCTTGGATCAAGTGGCTCTGCAGTGGTCCAGGAATCAATGCCCTCCTTCTCACACAAGATAGCACACAGCAGGCCAGGAGTGTGACACCCTCCACCCTTCCCATAGGCCACCCAGGACCCCTGGGCGAGCCCCCAGAACAAGCCAAAGGTCGCATAGGGAGATGTAAAGTACCAGCTTTAAGAATTCAAAGAAATTATAAAACAGTCCCTGACTCCAGGCTAATTTGTTTAGAAAGAATGTTTACATTTGTGTTTGGCTCATTAAGTCTGTTTTTACTTTATTCTGAGTTTAGAACTTAAAAAATTCTTCAGGCCAGGGCTGAGTGGCTTGTGCGGAGCACAGAGAATAATATATTCTCCTGTCGAGTCGGTAAATACTCAAGACTCACTTTCTGCTCAGCTGGACCGGCGCAGCCGCGCACACGCACTCCAGTGTGGCCCGCCTTGCACGCCACCCTTTTGTTCAGAGATCCATCGCAGAACCGAGCTGGTAACTGACAGCCTCTGTCTGAAACCTGCAGGAAGATCCATAATTACCAGCGCCTGTCTCATGCTCCGCTGGCCTGGAGGTGCGCACACGCTGTCCAGTAGTGAAGGTCACCGGGGCATCCAGGTGCCCACCCTGGCCCGGGGACCCGAGCAGATGCGCATTTATTAAGAAGACGCACTTGGGGCTGTTGTGGGGGCACTTGCCTGTGTGTTCCCAGTCACCTCTGGAGGACTCTGGCTTGGAGACGGAAACTCCGCCCGCAGGCTAGGCTGTGCAGAGAGCTGCAGGGGGCACGCGGCCCTGACCGCTGCCTGACCTTGGGGTGCTGCCCTCAGTGACCCTGGCAATGCTGGTCTCTGCCAAGGGACAGGTGGCAGCCAAACTCAGGAGATGGAGGCCAGATGCACCCCAGGAGACAGAAGTGACCCAAATCATACATTGGAAATCTGCTTAATGACCGGTCATTTTTCCAGAACTTTCTGAAGCTTCAGGCTTTCTCTCTCTGAACTTTCAAACACCAGCACAGCGCATGCGCCTGGGGTGGGGAGAGGGGTTGGCTTGAATCCAAATGTATGCAGAAAACTAAGTAAACTTCAGAATTATTTTCATTCCCTTCTGACTGTGACAACAATTTCCATCTTGTCTCACTGTGACATCTCAAAACCTTGGGCTCTACACTAAATCTAATTGCTGAAATAAACACAATTTGTCCCAATCCTCTGGCTATGAACGACAGGACAGAAAACATCAATGTTTTCCTCTCTCTATTCTGCCTGGCTGACATCCAAGATGCTTTACTGAAAGGTCACTTTCAAAATGCACTGCAACCTTCCCTGCTGGATGGACCACAGTGGGGCCTGGCTCTGCCTGACAAGTGGATGCTGGCTTTGAAAACCGTCAGGTTCTGAGACTGGGGGGACCCCACCTTTAACATAGCCCCAGCAAACAGGAAACAGGTAGTGACACCACACGATTCCAATCACAAAACCAAAGGGCATACAGGAAAGAACCATCTCCCCCGCTGCCACCCTCTCCCTTCTCCAGCTATGCCGAGGAGACAGAGGGCCTGGAGAAGGCCCCAAGAAGGACAAAAAAGGAAGGGACCCCATGGCATCATCCTGGCCGCCACCCAACCTTCACTGTGCACCTCTGCATCTGTCACTTAGTAGCCAGCGCAGGCTCTCAAGACCTCTATGGCACAGCCCGCCGCCCTTTTGAGTCGTGAGGCATGAAAATCAAACAAGTGAAAATCCGCATCCACGTCACACTAGGTCACGGCAGCCCAAAGCCCCGTGGCTGGTGGGCAACACACGTGCCGAGCAGCACAGGCAGAGGACATGGGCATTGGAGGACAGCACTAATCACTGGATCACACACAGCAACCTGTCACCCCAGGCACCAGCGCAGACACCAAAAGCGCAGCCTCAGCGGAAGGGGGGCCGGGAGTCCGAGGTCCACAGGCAGAGGAAGGAAACTCAGGCCCAGCTCTCAACCTGTGCAAAGCTCAACACAACGGATCAGTGACCTCAGAGGAAAGCGTGAAACCATGAAACTACCAGAAGACAACAGGAGGGAAACGCTTCAAGATGCCAGCTGGGCAAGGCATTCCTGGGTAAGACCCCAAAGCACAGGCGATGAAAGCAAGTGGGGCTGAACCACACCAAGAACAGCTCTGCTTCTGAACAGCCCCTGTTCAGAAAGAGCAAAGAGCACAACAGAGTGAGGAGGCCACCTCCAAACAGCAGAAAAGACGCTCAAGCGCCTCGTTTGACATTGGGTCGTTATCCTGAATATTTAAGGGACTCAAAAAAGCCTCAGCAAGACATCCAGCTTTAAAAGGGCCAAATGATCTGAATAAACATTTCTCATGAGAAGAAATACAAATCACAAACACATGACCCTGAAATATGTATATAACAAATGCTCGACATCATTAGCCATTAGGGAAATGTAAATGCAAACTGCAGAAACATCGCCTCTCACCCCAGCTGGAGTGGCTATTATCTAAAAGACCAAACAACATCACAAGTGCTCCCGAGGACATGCAGAAAGGGGAGCTTCGAGCACTACTGGTGGGAATGCAAGCTTAGTGCAGCCACTGTGTGCTACAGCGGTTCCCGAAACAACTAAGGCGAGATCCACCTCGAGATCCAGAAACTCCACGACGGGGACGCTCCCGAAAGAACCGCGATCACCATACCGAGGAGAAGGCTTGACAGCCGACAGCACTTAAGCAGAAGACACACGCTGTCCTTCACCATAACTGTTCGCCATGGCTAAGAAATGGAAGCGACCCAGGGGCTCCCTGCTGAATGAATAGAGGGTGGCATCCACACAAGGCAGTGTCATCCAGCCGTCATCTACCTGGAGCCGAGGCCTTCGAGACATGTGGTCACAGCAGAACTGAAGTGGCAATGAACGAGCACACAGCTGCTCCCACGCTGGAACTCGGAATGCTTGATGCATCACTCAAAAGCTTTCAAAGGCCCTGGACAAGTTCTTAGAAGTTCCTGGATATCAAATTACGTGGCATTTGCGTTGGGGGGTGAATTCGGGGTACATCTCTAAGGCGTGTTTGTTTCCTCTGAGCCAAGGCCACTGTAGCAGCGATGGCAACTTAACACAGAAACGAGGGGAGGCTCACTCAAGGGGAATCAATCAGGGAAACATGAGCTGGGTCCAGGGAACAGAACAGAACTTGCTCTCTGAAGAAAGAAGTGTTACAGGCTGCACAAGGGTCCCCGTTAACAAGGATCAAACTGAGGGCATGCAGAGGACCGCGCTCCAGTGGGGCAGCACTTAAAGACGGTGTCACTCAAGGACACCATGCACTGGAGCCACTGATGCCACGAGTCTGGAAGTCTAGAGGTCATGTGGCCAGTGGAGCCTATGGCACCTCTGTGAGCACCTCAGACTCTGTCCCCAGTCCAAGGGGGAAACAGGAGTGGCCAGACATGGGGCTGCAGCCGCAGGCCCTCCGCAGGCCACTGGGCCCCTCCGCGCCCTTTCTTCCTGGCCTGGGGAGTGGCGTCTAGGTCTGCAGGCTGCTGGGGAGAAGGAGTGGTGCACACCCAGGGGCTGCAGCACCAGGTTTGCTCAAGTGAGCTCGCGGAGGGAAGGAATCCCAGTAGACTGCCTGCTGCATCAGCTTCCCCACCCAACATGGGGAAGCCATGAGTTATACGTGAGGAGAACTTAAAATCCCTGTACTTTAAGAGACTCTGAGGGTAGGTTTGACAAAGTCACAACTTCACTTTAAAACCAAACCCAAGCCAACCACTGCCACATGCACACAACACTGTACGCGCTCGGACAACACTGCAATGCTGGTGACATAGGCAGGGACCGCAGGCTTGTGCGCTCTGCCTGAGAGAGGGAGGGGACCCAGAGATCAGGGCCATGGAAGCAAATTCCCGGGAGCATGGTCAAAGGCCAAGGAAGAACAGACATTGCAGAGCAGCCTGCAATCACACGGCTTTTACTTCGTGGTCTGTGTGGAGCCCTGGCAGCCTTCCCCATGTGACAGTCTATCGGGGACACACACGACACAACGCACAGGACGCATTTCCACAAAACTGCCCCAGCCGACCACTCTTGCCACTTCCACCCTGGGACTGTGGAGCAGCTGTGTGGGCACAGTCACCCCACACCAAGTACGGAGGGGCAGGCAGGCAGGCCTCTGCTTCTGCCATGCTAGCACACACCCTGCAAAGGACTGCGGTCAGCTGGTGCCCCGCTGCTGTTCAGCCGTGTACACGTGAGCACACACACACAGGGGTGCACCTTTACCCTTGCTCAGTTTCTGATCAGGCCTGCTGAACAAGGCATGTTTCGGTTGAAAGCTCAAATGTCAATACTGGAGAGTGTATTAACTGCTCCCGGTCTTCAACTAATTCACCAGGTCACCTACCGAGGCAGAGCTCTGAGCCGTGTCAGAACAGTCTCCGGGGGGATACTGCAGGGTCTGCAAATGAACGGCAGGACACAGGCAGACAATGTCCTGTCTCGAGTCCACTGAGGACCTACTAACAATTATGGGGTAGATATGGAAGATGGGTGGGGGAGATGGCAAATCCTGTACATGACTGGTGGGAACACAGATTTAACACTGTGGACAATAATCCAGCAATCCTGATCAACTCGAAAATACTCCTAGCTCTTGATTCAGTAACGCCCCTTCTCCTACTGCACCACCAGAAAATCTAATCAAGACGCTGCATGTGTCACCAGTGACAGTGAAGAAAATGTTGGGCAGTAGAAAACTACAACTATATGATCTCTCCTCAGACTGGAACAATGGGGTTCTATTTTCTTTTTTAAATATTTTTATTGGGATTTAATTCATATACCACACAACTCAATCACTAGAAGTGATTTTTTAGTATATGCACTAGCTTTTGGCAACCATTATCATGACCTAATTTTAGAACATTTTGTTCCCCCAAAGGAAACCCCACACCCCTTAACAGACAATATCCACACCCACTCTGATCTCGACGCATCTTTCACAGCTGGGTCTCCGACCATCTTCCTCCACAGCGCTCTCCTCGAGAATACTCAGTGGTGTTTTGGCATGGCTTTATTTGTACCCCCGATCATTAATGACGCGGGCCACTTTTTCATCTGCTTATTGGCCATTTGTGCATCTTCTTTAGAGAAAGTCTATTAAATATTTTGCACTTGTAAATCTGATTGTCTTATTGGGTTTAGGAGTTAGTAAATATACAACATAAATCTCCTATCAGATACATAATTTACCAACATTTTCTCCCACTCAGGAAGCACCTTTTCACTTTCCTGGCAGTATCGCTTATGTCTCAAAAGTTCTCATTTGATAAAGTCCAACTAATCTATTTCTTTTTCTTTTTGTCACTTTTCCATAGTATCAAGGAAACCAAGGCCTGACCCAAAGTCCAAAGACTCATTCCTGTAGTTTCTTACAAGAGTTTTATGGCCTGAGCTCTTACATTTAGAGCTATGATTCATTTCATTTTCATTACTGTAAGAAGCAGGAACAGAACTTTATTCTTCTGCCTGACCTAGCTGACCTAAGAACATTTGCTGACAATGACACTTTCCCCATTGAATTCCCTTGGAAGATTTGTTAAGATCAATTGACTATAAAGGTGAAGGTTTATTTTTGGATTATTGATAATATTCAACTGATCTGCATGTCTACCCAAATGGCAATATAAGGCCTTAATTACTGTAGTTTTGCAGTAAGTTTTACTGCAAAGTTATAACAAACAAACCTCTTTTCTTTTATTTTTTTCTCCTCACAACACTGCTCTGCCTATCCTGGGTATCTTGAATTTCCATATGAATTTTAAGACAACCTCGTCAATTTCTGCCCAAAAGCCAGCTAGTTTTTTCAGACAGATCATGTTGAATCTTTAGGTCAATTTAGGGAGCTCTGCTGCCTGGACTATATTAAGTTTTCCAAGCCATAGCGTGAAGTAAATGTCTTCCCATTCGTGTAGATTTTCCTTAATATCTTCCAACACTGCTTTGTTGTTGTCAGAGTACAAGACTTGTGCTAAATCTTCATTCATTTTTATTTCAGTGAAACTATGTTCATGATTTCAATTTTAAATTGTACACTGCAAGCATAAAGAATATAACTGACTTTTATCTCCAACTTCTACCGTACAGCCTCACTGTATCAAATGTCATGGGATTTTTGTGGATTCTTTAAGATTTTCTACACACAAGATCATGGTATCTATAAACAGAGGCACTTTTACTTCTTCGCTTTCACTCTGGATGGCTTTTGTTTCATGCTCTGTCTCAAATGTTCTGACTAGAACCAATAAAAATTAAGCACAAGTGAAGAAAGCAATCTCATCTTTCCCTGGCCTCAGGGAGATGCCCACACTCCTTCCCACTAAGAAGTTGTAAGTTTTCACGGAAGCCTTTATTTGGGAGGTGGTTCCCTCCTGTTCTTAGTTTACTGGATGTGTTTATCATCAAAGGGCACTAGGTTTTTGTCAAACGTTTTAGACGATCATACGGCTTTTGTCCTTTAGTCTGTTAATAAAGTAGCTGACTCTGGCTTTCGTACGTTGGGCCACCCTTGTACTCATGACATAAATTCCATCAGCACTGACACGTGACCCTTTTATACACAAAGGAACATCCAGTTCTGTTATCACTCTGTTGAGAATTTTTACATCTATCTTCTAAGTAATATTGGTCAACAGTAATGTCTTTGGTTTTCATGTAAGGGCAATAAAGGCCTACAGAATTATCTTAAAAGGCTTTCTTCTATTTTTAGAAGAGTTTTGTGAAGATGTAGTATGGGTTCTTTACTAAACGCTTAGTAGAATTCACTAATGAAGTCATCTAGTGTAGGTTTTCTTTTGGAAATTTTTTAGATTACTAATTCAATCATATATATACATACATATGTATATATTTGTGTGTGTGAATATGGTACAAATATGAAGTGACAGATTTACTTGAAAGAATTGGCTCACGTAATTGTAGGAACTAGAAATCTGAAATCTGCAGGGCCAGAAGACAGGCTAGAAATTCCAACAGCGTTCCTGCGTTGCAGTCCTGAGGTCCTGCCGCTTCAGGAAACCAGCCTCTGCTGTCAGGGCCTCCAGCTAATGAGATGAGGAGGCCGATTTGCACCGTGGAGGGTGACCAGGTCTACTCACAGTCTACCAGAACAAAGTCCCTCACATAAAAGTCACCCTCACAGGAACGTGAGACTGGCACTGACCAAACAACTGGGCACCACAGCTTCCTAAAACTGCCACCGAACTCATCAGCCCAGGCCGCTCTGGTATCTGTTTCCTTCTAGGAACTCCAGCTCCTACATCTCCTGCTCTACTCTGCAGCATTATGCACAGAATTCCCTTCATGCCACATGTTCGCAGAATTACTCACAATTTTGGTGACTTGACGGTCTCCCATCTCCCTGGAACTTGGTCTGTCTGGATGAAAATTTGTCAACTGTGTTGATACATTTCAAAAACCTACCTTCAGTTTTGTTGACTTCCTCTGCTGTTCTAGAATCTGCGTCATCTATTTCTGTTGTAGTCCCTTCTGTTTGTTTGGGCTCTGCTTTGCTCTCCTTTTTCCAAGTTTCCAAGATAGGAAATATACAGCGCATGACCTTCCTATTTTAACGCAGTCCTAGCAATGGTGGTCTCTGCAGCATTGCCGCCCCAGGGCCGCCCTCAGCCGTTCAGGTGCTTTCTTGGTCTCACAGTGAGGCCCAGTTTCCCTTTCCATTCTGCGTTGGCCCTGTGGTGACCTGGGCTGCCTTCTAAAACTTCTGCGCACGCATCGACTTCTCTGGGTGGCCTCCGACCTCTAGCCTAAGGCGAGCGTGGTGGAAGAACGCCTAACTTCCCGTGGCCAGCACTGGACCCCAGCGCACACCGGTCCAGTGACGGCTCCGTGTGCGGAAGAAGCGTGCACCCTCAGTGCCGCAGCAGCCATGCTCTGTGCGTGTCTGTTAGATGGGCTTGGTTTCCAAGATGTTCAATTCCCCAGTTCCTGGTCGGACTTCCATCTACTTTTTTACCCACTGTTGGAAATAGTATGTCACTACTTTATAAAAAGACATTTTAAAAAGTGTTGGCTTTGGGAAATGCTGATGTTAGAGAGAAAACAATACTGAAATGTGCATGCATAACATGACAGCTACCAGACAAGAAAGGTCGCCCAGCGTTCCCGAGACAGTCTCCAGGGCTTGGAGCACTGGCACTGAATTTTCCAATCTGTCCACAGACTGCCCACAACCTGTCCACGACTCCCATCATTTTCAAAGTATCTGTGCACAACTGGGACACAAAGTATCTGTGCACAACTGGGACACAACTGAGCAGGCACTACACAACGACCAGCGCCTGTCTTGCCCCTGCCTTTCCCACTGGCCTTCCTGGGGCTCCCACCCCACTGCCCCTCTGCTTCACAACAGCTGCAGCACCCACCCGGACGCACTGACCGTCACTTCCCAGGGCACCTGAGACAAACTGGGCACCACACGCAACTAGCTGCACTGTGAGGAGCACTGGGGCAGAGGGGCGCAAGCTCCGGAGCACAGCTTGGCTTCACGACACACACACAACACAAAGCGCAGTGTGGGGAAGCGTTAACTAGAACAAGGGAATTGAGAGCAACCCACCTGTCAACCTAACTGAGCAACCAGAAAGCAGCAGCAGCACCCCCTCCCTGTCCTGGGAAGCCCTATTTCCCCTGTGATCGGTGGTGAATGTGGCCCCTGTAAACTCCCTGCGGGGCAGCGCTCACGGTCCCGACAGACCCTCGTGGGAATGGCCTTCTTGCGCCCATCCCACGCGCGGCCTGCCGAAATGCTCTAGGGCGTCACTAACAGGTTTTAATTAAGAGCCTAAGCTTCCCCGACTCCAGCTTATAAATAGGAATATGAAAATAAAAAGTCTTAGTGCTCTTTAAGTAAATGCACTGTTTATTTGTAGCCCCTTACCATATCTGCTCTCACATGTGGTTTAGGAGAAAATGACACACAAAATCACATCAGTCTAAGATTAACGTGCTGACATGAGACAGTTGTAAAATACCCTGCAACTTACAGAACCCAGCAATCGTCATTCCTCACCCGCAGCCCAGCTAACATGCAATTACTCCCAAGGGCCCTGTCAAAACTGTTTCTAAATTTAAACAGCAAATATGCATCAAAGACAGGGAAAAAATAATACTTCTTTGTTTCTCTCTATGCTGAAAGTATTTATTTAAATTAAAAAACCTTTCCTGACTTCAGTTGTGTAATTCAAGGAGATTGAATAATGTCTCTTAATTTTAGAACAAATTAAACATTTCTAAAAGGAATATGATAGGCACTATTTGAAAAATACAGGCTTTATTTAAAAATTATACCATGCCTAGGGGTAGAAAAGGAGGGAAAAAACAATAGGAGAATTGTTTCATGAATTATCCAACATCATCTCAGCAGAATATTATGTGCAGGAGGTAGAAATGATCTTTACAAAAATTTAATAATATAGGGAAAACCTTATGTTATAAGGGTAAGTACAAAAAAGCCTGCAACAATGTTATGCATAATATACTCTTGACTGCATAATATCACACTGGCAGCACAAAGGCAAAGCACAGAAGAAAGACTCAGAGGGAAGATGAAATCAACACGTGACCAGGAGCGCAAGTGGGGCTCCTAATGTATCATACGGCAGCCCCAGAGCCTGAGGGACCCCTGACAGCCGACCCCCACTAAAGGGACCGGCTAGAGAGCAGCTTAGGCAGAAGGCCACACAGGTCCTCCTTCCCCCACACCCAATCTAGACGTGGTGCCCAGGGACCAGAGAAAGCCCTGTAGCTAACTGCTGCCAGCCAGGACCCGCCAGGGCAGCCGCAGCCAGATCAGAAAAAGCAGGCAGCCAGCCCCCCTGGCCAGCGCAGAACTGACACAGAGCTGGAGCAGGTGCAGGGCTCACCCAAGGACAGCGAGCACCTTTCTTTGCAAAGGGTGAAAGTGGGGGCCCTTCCGTGTCTTCCCTAAAAAACAAATCTTAATCCAAGAAGACAGACACAGTTAAATATTTTCAACAGTGGGACAATCAAATGTGCCAACCCTCTCCTCCATACGTGCTTATACCTTCCAATAGCTCTACACTCAATATTTCTCTTAAATCGATTTAAAAGCTGAGGTTTTGTTCTCTTTGTTGCATGGTAAGTAGAAACAGTTTTAGGGATTCCATCGAATACCATGGTGCACAGAGCTCCTGTCTGTGTACAGCACGACACACATAAGACCGTCCTGAGGTGAAAGGGACCAGTGACCCACCAGAGCAAGACACAGGAGGAAAGAGCCAGCTCTGGGCTCTCCACACAATGCTGCCTTGCCCTCCACATTGCTTCTCTGCCTCTGACCACCCAGCCGGCTTCCTGCCAGAGATCAGCATCACCCTTCCTGTCGGGAAGCAGGTAATTAGCTCGAGGAGCCAAGGTCCTGCTCAAATAGCTGACCGCTCCTCACGTACCATTGCAGGTTTCGGACCATGGCGTGGGAAGGCTTCTTCAGTGCCTTCCCAGCAGGCAGGCCATCCACCCAGGCCCAGGGCAGAGCAGCTCTGCTCAGACACAGCCGGCAGCTGCCTCCACCTGGAGGACCACTTCCGAGCGCTGCACTCAGGCCTCCTGTCCTCCCGGGGAACCACCGGGGGTACACCATGGGTGAGGGACTTGCATTCCTGGGACACTGCAATCAGTCTGAGGTTGCTGCCTGAGGACCCCGGTAGAAGCCCCCCCGAGGCTTTCAACTCTGAAGACAGAAGAAAACCCAATAACCCCACAAGCTGTCCACGTCAGGAGACAGTGCCCACGCAGACCGTGACTCACACCACCAACCCTGCAGGGCGTCGACGCCACCACCTGACAGCCTGGGCTGACGCCACCATGCTGCCACAGCGCTCAGGCACACAAACTGCGGTCCTACTGCCAGGGCTAACCTCTGCAGAAGAAAGCCATCTCCGCAGATCTTCACTAAGCGCAGCACCTGAGGCTCACCTGCTTCAAGACCAAGCACCCCAGGGCCTCAGTGTACCACACAGCCCCTCAGGAAGCCTTCACATTTACAGGCTCCTGAGGCCACAACCAAAGGAACGAAGGAAGACCAGGACCTGAGGACCTGCTCCTCGGTCTCAGGCGCACCGTGAGACTCGCCCAGGGGTCTCCCTGCAGCCCCCAGCCAGCGCTCACCACTGCCCCAAGGGCACTTTGGACCTGGCCAGCTCTCTGGCTGCTCCCCACACCCCAAGCTCCTACTCACCCTTCAGGCCGTGCTGAAATGTCACCTACTCAGGAAGCCTCCTCTTGATAACATGAATGCTAATTACTTTAATTAAACTTTTTAATCACTCATCTAAAACCTCTCTTCCCCGCTACAGCCAAGAGCTCCAAGGAGGCAGGAACCCACTGCACCTCATCCATCTGCGTCCCTGGCGCAGCTGGGGCTCGGAGGCGCTCAGACCAAGTGGGACCTCCCTGGAGGCACCAGAACCCCCAGTACAGCCTGAAGTCTGCAGAAGGACAAACTTCAGCCCCAGAAGGGAGCAAACTGGTGCTCCAGGAAACGGACACTGACGTCAGGCCGGGCAGCACAGTAAGAGATGGGCCCGGGCCATTGTAGCGATCATTCCTAATCCCAGGAAGCAAGACTGGAAAACGACCACAAATACACCAATCATAGCTGAAATCCAGACCCAAAATTCTTCCAACGTCCACTTAATAAAAGGTACATTTTACACACATGTTCCAAAGTGACACCGAACCCCTAAGTCAATGGCAGGGTGCTCCTGTGTGAGTATATGTGTGTGTGTGCAGGCACGTGTGGGCAGACCACAAGGAAAGCCTCCCGGGGCCAAGCTGAAGTCACCATGTGCAGAGCATCTCCCCTGCTTGTTCTCTCCCTGGACAATTAACATCACGGCCGTGTTCTTTGTCCCACCTTGAGGATAATCAGGGAAACGCATTGAGAATCGCTAGGGTCTTACAGCATGAGTTGGTGGCAAAGTAGTTAAGACAAACTTATTTACCACATTAATTAAATGGTCTATTTCACACGGAATATCAATCCTCTAATCACTATCTCAGTTGAACTACTTCTTTCAATTAACAACTCTGGGCTACTGACAGAGGTCCTACTGTTCCAGGCTCATTAAGAACATTTTCATTATCTGTCAAATGAGGGGTGAGGAGCAGAGTGCAGTGCTCAGGCGCGGCCTCTACCTGCTTAGGAGATGATTAGGGAGGACTGCGCCGGTCTCACGAGTTGCTTAGCAATGAGAAGACCGCCCGTGAAATCACAGATGGAAGCAGGGTGCAAGGGGGTGCAGTAAAAACTCACAGACAGTCTGCTCTCCTCTGGGAAGACGACCTGTGCCCTAACTACCCTGCCTCTCAGGCCACCACAACCATCCGGCCCAAAGGAGACCAAAGCAGCGCGGGCCGCATCTCTCAGGAGCCAGCCAGGCTGAGCCGGCAGGGAGGCCCTCCTGGCGTTCGTACTTACAGGGCAATTGAAAGCACACACATAGCACTTTTGTCCTTTTTTAGCAATTTAAAACATGCTTAAAATAGGCAAAGTTATTAGTTTGCTGCTCTAACGTAAATGAAAGAAAAATATCCAACATTCAAGAGAAATACCATAGCCCAACTAAATCTCTGTGAAACTAATTATTTTGCATGTAATTAATATGCCAATGAAATGAATGTGACTAGTATATCAAAAGTAGAAAAGATATGAAATGCCACAGAAACATAAAGATTTGGTTTCTACCTTGTAAGCAAAAATACCCAGTTAACAGTCTTATCACTTTAACCTTATCCACTTCAATCCAAACCACTAAACCCAGTGCTTCCACGGCCATTAAAAATAAAACAAATTCCCAAACATAGTCATTTCTCTTAATTTGATTATTGCTATCGAAGATATTGACGATAGTGATGGTGTACTGACATCTTCAGTAGGTGAGCACATAAAGATGTATTTTAAAGACAGCATCAACAGCAGTACTATTACTCTCTATTATTTTCCATCCTCAGTGTCACTGAACTTATGGCAATTTTTACTACACATATAATTTTGCAGAGTGACAGGGAGTCCACCGCGGCCCATGCTTCATGTTTGTGGAAAGCTATCACGCTATGATCTTACCTGTGTACTCACAAATGAAGACCACAAAGAAAGGAGTGACCAGGTCATTTATCCCCTGAACGTATCCACTGGCAGGATGACGGATGGCCCATATAAACAGGATCCTTTCAAAAATCTGAAAGAAAAGGAACAGGTGGTGAAGCAAAAGATCCACAAGCAGAGATTTTAAAATCCATCCACTCTTTTACTTAAGATACACACTATCAATGTAGTTTCTTTGTTTCTGATATGACAGTGCAAACACCATAAATAAACACCCACTGCGGATTATGTCTCTGTAAAAGTCCAGTGCTCTGCCTTTTTATTGAGTGCTGGGTACTGCACACATTTTGCCAGCCCCTCAGCTCTGCTCTTCCTTCCCAGCTCACAAGAGAGCTCCCTGCTCCTCCAGGCCCCACCGGGCAGCACTCGAAGGGGCCACACACAGCGCAGGGGCACTGTATGTTTCCTCAGGGATGGCTGGAAGGGCAGATGGAAGCATGGACAGAGGCATGGACAGATGGACAGATGGATGTGTGCGTGCACACTCTGAATTCCCCCATGAGGCAATAGAGTCCTTCAAGCCCCTGGGAGTGCTCACCATCTAGCAGGACAGACAGGCACTCAGCTGAGGGAGCCACCGTGGGAGGACCCAGCCTCCTTACCTCCTGCAGCGGCCAACTAGTTAACTTCCTCCTCAGCAGCTCAGCCCCAGCCCCGCCACCTGCCTCCACCTTTGTTTCTGACAGGAACTTACAGAGATGCGACGCTATTCCACACGTGCATGGCCCACACCCACTCGCGGCGTCAGGGCCTCTCTCACTGTACTCCTGCCACCTGCGAGCCTCAAGGCCAGGCTGCAGCTCCCACATCCCTTAGACCAGACTCTCCCCCAAGGTCGTCCCCAAGCCGCCACCCGTGTTCCAGCCACCCCAGGGACAAAGCCCCTCACCCACAGAGTGCAAGGCCTTGGCCCCCACTGCCTGCAGAGCCTCGTCCCCTGCGCTGAGCTGACCTCTCCTGCCTGCAAGGCCCACTCCAAGTGCTGCTTACTACAGCCATCTGCTCCCTCCCCAGCCTTTCTGGAAGAGCCAGTGCTTCCTACTCTGTGACACTTATGGCTGGCTCCTGCCTGAACCTGGGGACCCCCACAGGCCAAGGCCAGGTCTGACGTCTCCACCAGGCCCCACAGAAGTAAAGCGCACAGCAGAGACTTGTGGTGTACAATGAGGGCCCTGGAGCTCAGGCTAGAGAGCCTCTTTACCCAGACCCCTCTCGGCACCCATGCTGCAGTCCCATGCCCCGATCCACTGCACGGCTCAGTGACTCACTCGCAGAGAAACCCCACCTGTCATGCTGGAGAGCCCCAGGAAACACTTGCTGAGTGACGGATAAAGCAAGGCACGGATATACAGTTTTCACGTTAGTCCACAGCTTTCTAGAGAAAACTATCTGAACAAGTTCAAAGATCAAAACCACACCACAACACAGCACCCCTGAGGTAGCTCTCACGTGCAGACCCTGGCAACTGGCAGGGCGGTGCCAGCACTCCACACCCTGCCCTGCCCGGTGTACAGGTGACAGGCAAAAACTCACAGACCACAGCACCTCAGCACGGGCTCGAGTGTGGCAGCCACAGCTCTGCACACAACCCTCCTACCCAGGCTAGGCCACCCCACGGGGGCACATGTGCACCCCACACTGCACTCTCATCAGGGGTCCCGGTGTTACAGAACCACAGAGGTTTCCTTACATTCAAAAGTAAGTACTGGAAACAATCCTTTCGAGCAAAGCATTGCAGTGTCACAATTAGGAGGACACATATTTAACGCCACCGACAGGATTAGTACCAGGGTACAACCGAAAAAATTCATAAACAGTTAGGAGGCGCTTTGCGAATGAAAAAGGGACTGGCCTTCTATTTCCAGCAGTTAGGGCACATTAGATGTTGACAAACTCACTTCCGTAACGCATTAAAACATACAACCGTCATGACCAATTCAGATTTATTTCTGGAATGTGCAGTTAACTCAATACTAGGAAATCATACCAATAATATCCATCACATTAATAGACTACAGAAATAAAAACATGACCTCAGATAATGGGAGGAAAAGGGACTTGATAAACCTCAACAAACATTCACGGCTTCAAGAGCAAGGCCCCTTCCTCACCCCGGAAAGCATTTGGGGGGCAGTGTTCAAGGTTTGCCGCCAAAACGCAAATCGAAACACCACCAAGTGAGGTTCCCTCTACTCCAGAAAGAACAGCTCTAACATGAACTCAAAAACCAAAGGCAGGTGAGGTTGTGAGGGAAAAGAAACCCACTCCACTGTCGGTGGGGGTGCAGCAGTAGGGGAGTTCTCAGAAAACTAAAAATAGAGGTCCCACGGGACCCAGCCATCCCTCCTCCAGATATGTTCTGAGAAGAGGTAACGACATCACATCACAGTGACCACGCACACCCAGGTTTACGGCAGTGCCACTCATAACCACTAAAGGAAAACAGATGCATCTTGAGACCAGAACCCTAAGGAGAGTAAATCAGACATAGAAGGCAAACATTACACTGTTTCTCTTCTATGAGAACCCTCCACTGGCTGGGGATTTAGCTCAGTAGCTTAAGCGCCTGTCTGGCAAGTGTGAGGTCGTGAGTTCGATCCCCAGTACCAAAAAAAAAAAAAAAAAAAAAAAGAGAGAACCCTACACTGTAAGTCATTTAGGGGCAAAACAAACCAGATGACAGGACACGGAGGCAGGCTTTGTGGAGATGGGGAGGAGTCCCAGGACAGGGTAGACGGGAGGGCAGAAAGGGAAGGAGGGAGGACCGGATGTGGTGTGTACACGGACCAACTTCTCACAACTAAGATGCTTATTATGTACCTCAAACGTACAATAACAAGAAGAAAGGAAGTCTAAAAACATGGGAAAGTATAGTAAATGAGTGAGATTTCCTTAAAACAGAACAAAGATTTCCCACTAAACTCAGGGAAAGAACGGGTGCCTGTTTTCCCCCACATTCATTCAATACTTTAAGGCAGAAGAAATTTTGGCCGGCAAAAATTTAAAAATATATGTATAGAAGATAAATATGAGAGTATATATATATGCATACTAGGAATAAAAAGCCAACATTGTCATCATTCACAACTGACACAACTTCATTGAAACTTCATATAAATCTGAACCAATTTTTAGACCGATCGATTGATGGACTGCCAGATAGAAGATCAACGGAGCGAAGACAAGGCCAAGACTGGAGAAAAGCCTAGGGGACCTGCGGAGCTCAGAGCAGAACTGAAGCTTTTCTCAGTGCTACAGGAAACGCAAGCACCTGGGAAGAGACTGCTGCTTTATCACTGCTACAGAAGACTTGCATAATTTTTTTTTTAAATCATTAGCTAGGGCCAGGGATTTAGCTCAGTGGCATAAGCGTCTGCCTTGCAAGCACGTGGTTGTGAGATCGATCCCTAGTGCCAAAAAAAAAAAAATCATTAGCTATGGAAAAGTAATGTTTTTAATGAAAAGACTAAAAAATACTATAATAGCGTATGGAGTTAATATATAGAATATGATGTGAATGGCCCTGAAGCAAGGCCAACAGATTGCTATAGCTGCTGGTTTCAAACAGGAGCCTAAAGAGAATTCTTTCTGTTGTCTGTTGGCCATTTCAGAACTTTGGAAATGGAATGGTCAATTCATCAGAAAAAAATAGCAGGTGAGTGTGGCAGACTTTCAGCGGCCTGCAGGAGAGAGACCCTGGCACCTCAGGACCTGCACCATGCGGTTGACTCAGGGTGCTGGGAGAACAAGGAGCTCCTCCCCTTTCTGGGGGGCAGCTGAGAGTGTGGCAGACTTTCGACTTTCGGCAGCCAGAAGGAGAGAGACCCTGGCACCTCAGGACCTGCACCATGCAGTTGACTGGAGGTGCCGGGAGAACAAGGAACTCCTCCCCTCTCTGAGGAGTGGCTGTGAGCCTGCCAGCGCGCAGGCTGAGAATCAAACATCTCATATCATCCTGTCCTCCATCCCATGCCCCACCACAGCAAGTGGGAGCCAGTAAACTACACATCTTGGGAAAAGATTGGCTATGTTATTTAGTATGAGCTCCCCGTATGCAAAAATATGGACAACCATTTGGAAGCAAACAAGAGACAATATGACAGATAGTGAAGATCTCTGGTTGTCTAGCTTTGAAATTTATGCTTTCTTATGTCCCTCTCTGTTCTGTTTTGTTGTGTTTAATTTTACTCCCTTTAAAATAAAATTTAAAAAAAAAAGAATATAATGTGAGTTTATTTCAAACAAGTTGCAAAAGTACCAAAATCCACAATAAAAGTTAATGTAATATAAAAACAACTAGAACAAAAAGCCTCAAGATTGGGATGGGAACATGGAGGAACAAAAGAAAACTTTGAAAACAAAAATGTTTTTAAAGGAAACACCTTTATCAGGGAAGTTAAATACTGCACTTCACTCTTCCTCTTTCTAATGGTGATATGAATCAACAAATGAAGTCTGAACTGTTTAGGATGACTCTAAATGTATTTGGTTTGTTAAATGTATAACTGATCCTTCCATAACGTTTACTTGCTGAGGCTTAAAAACAGCCAGACTGGCCGGGGATTCAGCTCAGCGGCATAAGCGCCTGCCTTGCAAGTGTGCAGTCATGAGTTCGATCTCTGGTACCAATTAAAAAAAAAAACCAGACTGTTCATTTTGTGATTGTAAAACACATTTTGCTTTAAAAACCAAAATTAACTGAGGAAAGTCAACTGCATGTCTATAAACTGGCAATAAAAAATAAAACACGGAAATTAACAATTCCAGCCAGGTATGGGTGGCACACTCCTGTAATCACAGTACTTGGGAGACTGAGGCAGAAGGATCTTTGTAAGTTTGAGACCAGCGTGGGCTACAAAGTAAGCCCAAGGTGGCTCAACTAAATGGTGAGAACCTGTCTCAAAAGGACAAAAAAAGAAAAGAAAGAAATTAAAAGTTCAAAGGACAGTATTTATAAAACTATACCAATGAATGAACTTAACAAATGTAGAAAAGACCAGGAGAACTGAATACACCAAAAAACAAAATAATTCTAACACCAACAGGCTGGACTGAATTCCGGAGATTTCCTGAAACCTAAAAACGGACCCTAAGACACACAAAGCCAAGGTCACAAAAGCCAAGAAACAAACGAGGCGCAGGTGACTGAGGCATGGGGGGGGGCGCGCCTGCTCCACCAGGCTCATGGCTGCCACAGCCACGGCCAGGTGAGGCAGGGGCAGGAGACACCAGGGGCCGAGAAGAGAGGAGGAGCCCTGCAGACGCTCACAGTGAGCACCCCGGGAGGACGGGACAGTGCTGTCCACGCGGGAACCTGGAAGGGAACCACACAGGCAGCTTGGGGAGACGTGGCTCCTCCACTCGAAAGGCAGTGAAACTCGGGAGAACCCGAGGACCTGCAGGACGGGGGGGCAGGAGAGCGCATCTCACACAGAGGGCCGCCACGCCCCAGCTCCTCGTGAGGGGAGACCTGGGCGTCTGCCCACGGCAGTCCCACGTGGGCACACGGCATGGAGGAAATAGGTAACAGGCGCGCTTCAAATACCTGAGGGACAAAAGAGATTGTGGAGCCCCCAGCACCCTTCTGTTTTTTAAACTTGATGCTGGAGATCTGAAGCTAAATTTTTAACTTTTTCTCGAAGTTAGACACGAATGTTAAAAACACCCTTCTGCTCTGATGTTTTTCACCTATAACGCTAGGAAGAGAGGGAGGCTCCAGAGCTGGGACCCAGTCCACGCCCCGAGGAGTGACGAACTGATTAGAGCACGGCACGTGTGACTTCCTGGGCTCCAGCCAAGGCAGCCTGAGCTCTGAGGGAAAAAGCGAAAACACCACCAAATAAGGAAACGGAGTCGTGAAGCACAGACACGGAGGACACTCGGTCCCAGCGTCCCCAGCCCAGGTCTCTGGGTCACCTGGCACCTGCACTCGCCACCAAGAATGCCAGTGCTGGGAGAGGAAGGGCCAGCACGGCGGAGGGTGCCAGGAGACACTGACGGGCAGGGAAACAGAGCCGCCTCCAGCCTCGCAGGGCTCGCAGGCTCCAGGGAGACCCGGACCCTTGGTGCTGGTCCCAGCCACACAGTTCACTCACTCCAGTCCGCTTGACCAGACCTGCAGTGCCCGGGACGGAAAACACCCAGGTGAGGCTCAGCCAGCAACTCTCAGGCCAACCCAGTGGAGTGGGCAGCAACGCAAGGCTGCGTCCGGGCCAAGGGACCTTCCCAGGCCCCGGGGGTCACAAGGGTAGGAGGCCAGCAAAAGACAGCACAGCAGATGCAGGCTGCCCAGCAGGACTTGGTCCCCACCCCGCACACAGACCCACAGGCCAGTCCTGTGTGGCCCACCTGCTCCACAGCTGGGGAACTGGCCACCAAATCCTCATGGCTCAAGGGAAGCAAGCGCCCACCAGGGTCTGCAGCTTAGAAAAGGCAGTTCCTTTAGGTCACAGAGGCTCCACACTGATTCTATGCAAGAGAGAAGAACTGGGCCTCACAGGCCCGCAGGTTCCCTCACTGTCTGTTCACAGGGAAGGAGACACCGCTTCTCCACGGCTAACTGGAAAAGGGCTCTTACTTCTAGTTTGTGAAATGCCCTAAAAAGCAGATAACCAGAAGGCAGAGTAAAAGGGTAACAAAGGAGGAAAAGGCCCTAGGCAGATGACCAGTGTATCCATAGGAAAGGCCCAAATGCCACACTTGAGCAGGGTTTCCCAACACACCCACTGTCCTGGGTGAGCGCTCCTGTTCACAGGCAGCAAAAGACACCTGCAGGACCCCTGAAACAGGTGGAGTTCACCATCTGCTCCTCAGACGTCAGCAAAGCTGGAGGGAGAAGAGGACGGGGGAGCCAGTGACGCACACCTGTAACCTCAGCACACAGGAAGCCGAGGCAGGAGGAGCCCAACGTGTTGAAGGCCAGCCTAGGCTACAGAGTGAGACTCTGTCTCAAAACTTTAAGAACAAAAGATGAGGAAAATAGAACTACAGACAGAGGGAAAGGCGAAGGGGGAGCAAGGAGGCAGTGCCCAGCGCAGAGTCGGCCGTGGGTACTGAGTAAATGGCATGGACACGCGGCGGGTGAAGAACACTTCAGGCAGAAAGTCCCTGCTGAGTGGAGAGAAGTTTGAGTGTCAGCAGAGCACCTAACCCTCAAAAACCAAGGTGACGGCCCTGGCTCCCACATAGCTGGACACCACAGGGTCACCATGGTGAGCCACAGGTACAGGCAGTGATGCTAAAGGTGGCACATGCCCTCCTCCCGGCGTCTGGCCATGACTCCTAGCCAGACGTGACACAGCGCTAAACAGCCAGCCTGGCCCTTGAGCTCAAGCCAAACACAGAGGAGTGGCTAAGGCACTGGCAGAGGACTCGGCCGGGAGAAGGTAATAGACTCCCCGCCTGGTGACACCGAGACTATTACGGATTTGCTGTCACCGGAAGACGCACCTGAGCCAAACCTCCACAGTGGGAGAAATCACAACCGAACACTGCCAAGGGGCGACCAGCTCTCCAAGACCACGGGGAAGGTGGGCCCGGGCCCTTGCTTATCGTCACCCCACCCAAGGCCACGCTGACTCAAGGATCCACTCAGCACCCAAAGCAGCCAGCATGAGCGCCACACCTCCCCCATGGGCCCCTCGCCCTGAAGGTGAACAGTCCCCTCAGACCTGTGCCTGGAGGGGAGTCCATCCCCACCCTCCGCACCCAGGCCCCACTGACACCAAAGGGTGACCTCGGGAGCCACACTCTGTCTGGGACCAAGAGGCTCGGTCAGCTCTCTAAGAAAGTGGCGAGTAGAAGGGCAGAAATGGGCAGGAAATGGGCAGGCGTAAACCATTTAAATGAAGTACAAAGGAGGTCATGCTGTGCAAGTATTCTCTCTCCTCTGCAGGGACAGCGAGCTCAGCCCCAGAGAGGGCACCGAAGAGAAGCCCCTCTCAGAGCCGGGGTGCACCGAGACCGACGGCCTCTGTGTTCCACAACCCATCGGGACCTGGGCTTTAATAACCTCAAAATGTCTTTAAACAGATTTACCGCACAGACAAGAGACGCCAGCGTTACAAAGTATGTTTACCAAAGGAATCAGGATGCAAAATGACAAACTAATTCAAACAGCAAGAAAATTCCACTTTGATGACAGGCCACTTACTTTAGCAACAAAAAATATGGAATCAAGAATAAATATAAGAAAGCACAGACAAGACCCTGTATACAAGGCATTAAACACTTCACTCCAAGGTATAAACATGGCCTAAAAGAATAGGAAACCAGCATGTTTGTAAAAATAAAAGCTAAATTTCATACAGATGCCAATTTCCCCAAGTGGATCTCGAGAGTTGATGTAATTTTAAGTATAAATCAAACTGACCTTAAAAACTGGTGATCTGACTCTGAGATTTCAGTGAAACAGCAAAGAGTAAGGCTCTGCAGGGGATTCTGAGGAGGAGGAAAGGCAGGGTGTGAGCTCCCCGCCTCCCCCGAGCCCTAAGGCATCACGAAGCCATGTTAGGTGACGAAGGGTCCTGTTAAGCACAGACAACTGCACACCAGGACAAAACAGAGAACCTGAAACAGCAGTGGTGACATGGGAACAGGGAGAGGTGAGCCAGAGTCCGCAGGTGGCACGAGGACTGGCCTGGTCTCATCAACACAGCTATGAGGTGCAGAGAGATGAAATACAGAGGTGGGAAAGTAAGATGTTTAGATCAAAATACCCAAGGACACTTTACAAGGTGTGTGCGGGAGCAAATGCTGAAGTACAGCACATCGGTGCGAACCAGGAGAGACCAACAACATCACACTAAACTTAAGAACTTCTCCCTTCAAGCTGCCGAGCAGAGAGGGAGCTACAAACCACAGGAAGAAAGGAGCCAGCCGCAGCACACAGGCTGACGTTATAATCCCAACCTACAAAGATCAACAGCTCCGGAGGCGGGGTGGCCAGGTCAGGAACACGGAGCACCGTCCCTCTACCAGTAACTGCAGCTAGGGAAGCTACGAGCGTGGTAAGAGCATCTACCAGAGTGGCAGCGGCGAGCGCTGCCAGGCAGGGCTCCCTGGGTGAGGCCCTGAAGCCCCCGGGAAGCACGCTGGCATCCTCGGAGGGCCACCATCACACACCTCTGAAACCCCTGAAAGCCCGGCCGGGGCACCTGTGCCACCGGACACAACAGTGCGCGTGACACCATGCCTCACATCTCACTGAGAGATGGCCCAAGCAGCCGACAGTGGAGGAAGGCCGGGGAAAGCGTGGGGTGACCCGAGACAGCAGACTACGATGCAACTAGCTCCATCAGGTAGCAGAGAGAGGCAGAATCAAGCTGCGCAGACTGAGCCCAGGGCCGCTAGGGCTCCAAGGGAGGCCACAGGACCCTCCCAGGGAAAGAGCGCACACAGGAGCCAGGCCAGGGCTGGTCCAGCTCCCAGCAGTGTCTGTTCAGACGCGCCTGCAACACCAGGTAAGCTTCGAGTTTGCAGGAGTACGTAGGCTGACGCCGGCCGGGTTCCTAAGGCTGGGGTGACCCTGAGTTTACACCAGATATTTTACGTACTTTACAGACAATTAGCAACTCCTATCAGCAACTACGTCCACTAAGGGAAACTGTCCAGAAACTGGCCGCCGTGCACCTGATTGTGGGTAGAGCCCCCCAAGTGTACCCACTGTCTTGCTGGTCCTGTGAGCATGGTCTTTCATAGAGACTGAGAGAGACAGACAGACAGCATGGACTTCCGGTCAAGCCTCCTCCTCTTACCTCCGTCACCTTGGGCTGGAGTATTAATGCTTCAGGGCTCATCCGAGGGATGTCTATGTGGATCTGGAGATGCAGGAGAAAGAAACATTTAATGGGAAGGATGCAAATATCATTACGAGCATCATGATTCAAAGAGCAGCACTTAGTGCCCCTTGCTCTGCTCTCTGAGGACACCGATCCCTGTCACCAAGTCCTGCTCGGGAAGGGACGTCCAGAAGCACAGGCCATCTGACCGAGGCTCACCAGTCCAAGGGTGACAGGTTTGCCTGACACTTTCCCAACCAAGCACAGGTTGCTGCATGATTAGGAGCAGAGCAGGCCCTCAGCTATTTAGTAACATAATCCATAGCAATTAGTAAACATTGATTTTCAGCCTCTGACACAGAGAGCAATTCAAGCACATCAATAGTGTGCAGCGCTTCAGCTGTGACAGCACCTTCTTGGAACACAGGCCACATTTTCCTCCACTTCACAAGGTCCTGGGGGAGTCGGGGAGACTTTTCCAAGGAAGCATTTGAACATCTCTGCTGGTAACTGCCAGGTCCTGCCTGGCCTCCATCTGACGTGAGTTGTAACAATGCTCCAGCACTGCAGAGGAAGGCACGCCAGGGTTCATGAAGAGACCAGAACGGGATGCAGAGCTTGCAGCTGGCATCGCAGGGCGGTGCTTACATCCCGTCCCGTGAGAATGCCCCACGCCAGCCACTGCTCCTGTTCTCCAGGCCAACAACAGCAAGGCAGGCTGAGAGGACGCACATCTGGAGCCAGAGGCTGCGTGTCACTCCAGGTCCCCCTTGGCCCGAGCGCAGGGGAGCCTGCGGTGACCACCTGGCTCTGCACATGCTGCTGCAGGTTTAACCACCCTGGCTTAGCTCAGCCTCCTGATCTGTAAGACGCCCAGCTCTGTGCCCTTCCAAGGGCCACTGGCACAGATCAAGGATGGCTGCAGCCCCCAGCCTAAAGGACCAGCTGGGACACAAGTGCACCGCCAACACACACAGCACGGCATGAGTGACAGCACCCTGTGGCCTGGTGGACACACGGAGGAGCCCAGTCGCAGGCAGGGGACAAGGGCCACCATGTTGACTACCAGGGTGTCCTGGAGGGCTACCCACAGCACATGGCTCCCTGCAGTGACAACCCTGTGGGCACACACTGTCCCCAGACAAGCCGTAGGCTCCTGCAGGACAGGAACCAGGTCTCGTCCACCTCCGTGTGCCCTGCTTGGCCTACCTAACGCAGGACCACAGGCAATGTGCACATGCCATGGCCAGCACAGAGCACCCGCCACCAAGGGGAGGGGACTGCACAGGGCCAGGTGGGCAGGACTGTGACCGCTCCTTCCCCTGGCCTGCCCCCATGGTGCATGGGCCTGGGTGAGGGAGACAAGGCCTCAACGGGCCTCAGAGTGGCCCCTAGAGGGAAGCAAGGGAAATCTTTCACCACGAGCAGCTCTGGTGGTGGCCTTGGCAGGACACCCTCGGATGGTTAAAGGGTCAGGCGCCTGGGGGATGGGCTGAGGCCACCACCCTTCTGCCGCCCACAGGAGCGGGACATCACAGCTCTGGCTGAAATGGCCACAGAGAGAAACTGCGGGGAGCCGCTCCAAGCCCAGCACAGAGAATCAGGCAGACAGGCAAGCCCACCACGCCTGACATCACACTTTCACACTTAAATCAGTGCCCAAAAATTTGGGGAATTCAAAATAATACAGGATCTTTTTATTACCTATTGCAGTAACTAAGTCAAGAGGTGTGCAGCCTGCCTGCAATTAACTTCCCTTTCATGGTCCACCACAGAACACAGCCTGGCAATCCCTGCTGCTGCCCTCCTTTGTATGTCTTCCCCTCACATAGAAACATATCAAAACAGGTTCAAAACAAAACCAACTTTATCCATTTCAAAAAACCAGTGAAGAGAAAAAATAAAGCAGGTCTACTAAAATTTCCTCGTCCAAATCCAAACACAAACTGCATCCAATCAGGTCGCTGGGGTTCCTGGGTGTCAGCCCAGTGTGGCCAGAGAGCCCCCAGTGCGGGTGGAAGGGCAGACTGGACCGAGGCAGGGGCAGGAGCCTGCGGGGCTGAGTGCCCTGCCCAGCCGCTTCCCTCCTCCACAAGCCACCGTGTCTCGGGCCCCAGGGGAGGCCAACCAACAGGAGGATGCTTTCCAAAGAGCCTGCTCACCCTAGAGAACCTCTGATTATGAATCGGAGGTAAGGCCCGTCTTTGGACCTTTCCAACAGATCTACCCCCAAGCAACAAAGGGATGGGGCTATGCCAGCAGGACAGGGAGAGCTGGCAGCCCCTCCCCCAGAAGCAGAGCTTGCAAAGGGAAACACTGAGAGCCTCAGAAAGCCGGCAGCTGACTGCAGACACAAGACGATGAAACCAACTGAGAACCAAGCCATTCTGAACGCTCCCACAGTGCAGAGTAAGAATTACCAAGTCCTCAAAGGGGATCCCAACAGCCAATTCTGGACTGTAAGTGTTTTCCCCATTATGAGTATCATCTGTCGACTGACTGCTCAAGAAAATGTGACTATACCCATTTTTTATCAAACTATGGAGCAAAAGAACAAACTGGCTACACCTTTGGCCATGGACTGAGTTTCATCACATCAAGACTAAGGTGGCCAGGACGCCTCTCGCCTCGCTGCGCTCACCTCAAAGTACCAGGGAGCACAAGGCCTGCCAGCCCCAGGGGGCCTCCCTGTCTCGGTGCCAGGAATAAACAGGTCAGGGCAGGAACGGACCCGGATCCTCAAAAGCCAGCTCTCGGGCACGCAAAATGCCCACTGTCACCACCCTGCGGCAGTCACGCTGCTAGGCAGACCTTGGGCATCTATTTCACAGCTCCAGTCTCGAATAACCCTTTGAACTTTTGTAGAAGGGAGCCAGGTATTATCATCAAGGGCAACCTACATCACTGGTTTTCAGATGTATGCATTTACGTATCAGAAAATAAACCCTTGTAAACCAAACACAGACCGTCACCAGATCAAACTACTTCAAGAGAAATACAGAAAAGAAAAAGGGCTCCCACCTGTCGGTACATGTCTTGGTGAACCTCATCATTCCTGGAATCATAATAATGCTCAATAAAGGCAAAATACTCTTTCTGTTTTCTCTGGAGAGTGGCCGGTCTTCGGTCTACATTGGCAGGGAGGTAACCCTAGGAGACAGGAAAAGCAAATAAATATGTATATGTGGTTAGTATTTACCCACAGTGCCATGACGAGAAGCAGGAAATCAAAAGGATCTTTTTATTACTTATTGTGGTAACTAAGTCAAGAGGTGTGCAGCCTGCCTGCAATTACACTGGACATGTGAGCTTAAATATCACATGGTTCCCTATACACGAGAACCCCAAAGTATCAACAGAGCAAAACGGAAGACAGAAAACAGCAAGCAGGGAGATGATCTTGTGCTAAAGGAAAGGGGTTACCCTAACCCTCAGAGCTTGCACTTGCACAAACAGAATAACCACAGTGTCACAAGGCAACACAACTTGGTGTGACCTCAGCAAACCCCCAAAATGTGTGAGCTCACGTAACTGAGCACAGCTGTGCCAACATCACCCCGTAACAGCCAGACGGCCACCCGGGCCCAGGAGCCTCCAGGTGCTCTCACTGACCGCCTCCTCACGGAAGCGGACAACACAGCATGTGGGGCCATGTGTTGTATAACAGGAACCAGTCATCTGTTTTCACTGTCCCCTAACACCGCCATACACAAAATCCATCCTGTGTCCAATGTTTCCGGTTTTAAACATCTTTGTCCCTATACGTTACAGCACAAGACATGCTCCTTGTGAGTACAGCCCTGGGAGTGGAACGGCTAAGACACACAGCTCTGAAAGAGTTTGCCACACCGGCTATTCGTGTGGCTCTGCTCATCAGAAGTGCGGGAGAACACCCACCATTCTCCATCCTCATCGTCCCGCTTTCCCACGGTGGCCACTGTAAGTCTGCAGTTTGAACTGGCATTTCCCCAAGGATCAATGAGTGCCGTGGTATGGCTGGCGCTAGGGGGACTTCAGGCGCTGCCCCTCCCTGGGAGCCAGCTGCTCCTCCTCCTGCAGCCCGGCCCCAGTCCGACAGCTGACCAGTGAGCCCCGCAAGAAGTGTTCTCTCCCTTCCCCACAGCATCCACGTCTGCTGACGGGCACGGGTCCCTGCTCTGACAAAGCCCAGAGTGTTCATCCTTATGGTCAGTGCTTTTCATAGACTTTTCAGGAACTCTCCCTCATCCCACATTCCATGCATTCAAAATCATGAGCATATCCCTGGTGCCCCTGACAACAGCCCCACGGCGAGGCTCGGCGAACTGCAGCCCTGCCTACCGTGCAGGCACAGCTGTGCTGGCACACACCAAGCCCCGGTGATCCCGCGCCCTTCATGTCTGCTCCCTCCACGGCAACGTCCTGTGGGTCGCAGAGGAGGCCCTGTGAGCGCCAGCTGGCGTATCCCCCACTCAGACCTCGCAGAAGCAGTGGACCAACCCCAGCTCACAGTGAGCCCTGAAGGGGGCAGGGCGCCCGTCACAGATGCTTACGTCCAGGTGTACGAAACCCATCCCCTATTTCTAAACATCCTTACGCGTTGCAGTGGTCCATGTTCAAAAGAACATGACAGCTAGCAGTGTCTATCATCTGCTCAGATCAGATTCCTACCCATGAACTGTTAGCCCAAAGGGATACCTAGCAGATGTGATCGAAAAATATGGTGGACGTTTATTTTAAACTAAACAGAAAAAGGCACATTGCCATGAATGCCCTCAGAGGTCCCCCTGCCCTCGCTTCAAACACACTTATCCACCCTTCTCGCAGCTCTGGAGTCCTCTTCCAGGACTGTCTTTATTCACCCTGTCATGGCTGCCTTATGTCCTAAATCAATTCAAAACACTTCCCGTTCATCGTCATGCTGACTTGGAGGAAGAGCCAGAAGCTGTATACTGCCAGACGCAGTGACGGTGACGTTCTCGGGAGCCTGCCTACCTGCTGGACGGCACCCTGCAGCGGAGTTCACTGCATTTTTGATCACACCCCAAGATGACACTCATAAAAGAGGATGTCCAGAACCGCTTCGGAGAGCGGCAGGATGATGGGATGAGGGTGTTCTCAGTGGGGAGGGCTGGTATTCTGAGGGGGATCCGTGGCAGGGCCTGTTTTATTACAATAAATCTTTAAAATTTAAACATTAATCTCATGCTGAAATCACACTGAATAAGTCTTCAAGACTCCTGGCACCTCATCCCCAAGAAACCCTGAGGGAAGAGGCAGCGACTGGCACCCGGCAGCCTGGTCACACAGGGCTGCCTGCTACCCTCACCCACAGCGACGCTGATTAATCACACTTCCTCAGGAGGCACCCCCACCGCAGAGTGGCCTGGCCGACCGGAGGGGGAGCCCCAAACACCACTGAGGGTGCCTTGCTCTCTGATGAGGGCACGGCCAACCGCCGGGGGCCGCCTCTGCAGTGCGGGGCCTGTCCCGGCTGCCTGGCACACACGTGCTGCTGTACATTGCCCAGCTGTGCGTCACAGCCCCCATTCACCACAGCCTCCTGGGGCACAGCCAGGACAGCCACGCTGAGCAGACAACAGCGCTCCTTCGGGGCTCTCCACTTGGCACCAGGAACAGGAAGCCTCCTGGGGACCAGAACACAGGCTAGAGGGTGCACGGGAACAAGGCCACTGCCGCTGCCCTCGGCCTCCTCTTCTGCCACTGTCACACTTTGTTCTGCAATGCTCGCCCTGCCACTCCAGTCTCCGGACCTGACTGGCCCTGCTTTTGTGACCACCCCCATCATCCGTGCCATCTCGTCTGGGCAAGAACTCTGGCCTGAGACGCACTGGCGACATACACTGGGCTAAAACAGACAAGACCGCCTCACAGAAAGAAACCAGACTGTGACCCTGGGGCCCCAAAAGCCCCCCACTTCCCTCCTGCAAGTCGCTACTCAGAGGCCGCCTGGTTGTGAGGCCCTCTGGACCGTCCACAAGAACAGCACCCAGCCCACATCCTGCCCAGGTGTTCTCTGCAGCGCTGATCACTTCCCATCGACCTCGTGGACTCAGTTTCCCCGTTCTCCTCCCATCACAGTGCCAGCACCTCCCTTGGCCTGCAGCTGTCCCCCAAGGGCTTGGAACATACCTGAGCTGATGGACAGCAACCCGGGTTTACGCACTCCCCTGGTGTGGTTTGGATTTAATATTGAGGGAGTGGGAGGGAACAAGGGAGAGGCAAAGCACAGGGTGGGCAGGAGCACGTCCAGGTCCCGTCAGGGCCGAAGCAGCCTGCCAGGCCGCAGGCATGGAGCCCAAGAGCGGCACCAGGATGCCAGGCCAGGGCCTGGCTACCACGCTGGACAGCGGGGCCCCAGGTTGTCAGAGGGAGTAAGGAGACCCTGGTGTGCAAGCAGAAATGCTCCCTGTGACCCACATTTTAACGATGGGCTGTGGGCTGGGGGTGTAGATCACCAGCACGGCACCTGCCTGGCAAGCACAAGGTCACAAGTTCGATTCCCAGTACCAAAAAAAAAGTTGTAACTTAGCCTACTGCAGCCCAAATTCTAAAAGGCAAGGACTTCACCATCAGGACACAAGCAAGAAAAAGCCCCACACACACTCCTGACATTCCCATTCCTAAAGGAAACCACATATACGCAAGTTGAGGCCTTTGGATAATTAAGCAAGACTAGAAATTATGCAAATGAAATATATTCAAGCATGCAATGAATTTTAAATGACAGAAGTACAGAAAACTTAATTGCTGTATTAGCATACTATAAAAACACTAATCATAAATGTAAAACAATGCACGCATATACTTATATCTAAATTGTCCGGGTGTCACGAAGCCTGGCCATCCCTCCCACAGTGCCCGTGTGCAAACCCCTGGCCATGCCGGAAGGGGGTGAGGGGAGCCTGGAACGGCACAGATCACTCTCCATCATCATCACGCTCGCGGGCAGCAGCGTTGAATGTGTAGTTAGTTTTTGTTGTTGCTGAAACAGTTCTTAAAACAAGCCAAAAATCTGGTTCTCTACAGCATGCAATTCTTTAAAAGCTACTCTAGGCTGTGCAGAATATAAATGTTAAGTGGCCGTGCTGGTGGTTACTGGCTGTTTGGGGTACAGGACGCCTGAGAGATCCCCACAAATGGCAGTGCCACGCAGGGCAGTAAGGCTGCCCCACGAGCCCCTGACAAAGCTAATGCCGAGGCCCAGATGTTCTGGGAAAGGTCCCTGGTGCATGGGCCTTGAACGGGGCTTGGTCACCTGTCACCATGACGAGCGCCCTCAGCCCCGTGTCTCTCTCTACCTCAAAGTCCGGGCTGGGCCACAGCTGACCTCCTACTCACGGAGTCGCCCAAACAAACTGCCCCAGCTTCCCGCCATCCTGCAGCCCTCCCACACCCAGTCCCTGCGCTCTGCAGTGACCAGCATTCCAGCTGCTGAGTGCACCCTGCTTCTGTCCTGCGGGGGGGCCAGGTGTCCCGGAACAACAGCCTCCACCCCGGGCCAGGAGCCCAACCGGGAGCCATGGCTGAGTGCCTGCCCGCTCACGGTTGACGCTGATGAGCAACCCAGCTGGGAAAGCCCAGGTCAAGAGCACCCCCAGCCAGCTGTGGCTCGCAGCCGGCCCCTCCCTCCACAGGGCAGGTGCTCCACAGGATCCCTGCTCACAGCACCCAGAGCTGGCACCCACCCGACACCCAGGTCCAACCCAGAGTCCAACCCACCCAAGCACCAGACCTGGGACTGCCCTGACTCCCCTGGACTCAGAGAGCTACCCAGTGGCAGGGAGGACTTGGAACCCCCTGTCTCTGCACCCCAGGGCCCTGAACTGCTTGCTGGGCTCTCCCCACCATTCCTCAGTAGGTCCTGGGGGTGCCCAGACTTACAAAGACCCGGTCATGGCAGCGTGAGAAAGCCCAGCTGAATCAGGGCGAATGACTGGCACCGCTCGCAAGCTCCCCACATTCCTGGTGACAGGACTGTAGGGGATCGTGCCTGAGAGGGGCCACAGGGCCAGAACCACTAGGTAAGAGTCGCCGGGTGACATGACAGCAGGAAGAAAGTGCTCAGATCCTCATCCACGCACGGAACAGGCCTGGCTCCCTGAGAAATAGGGGCAGGAATGGGGCCAAGCGAAACACCCCTTCTGTGCAGTGAGGGGGACAGCAGAATGGCAGGTGCTCTGCTCTCTGCTCTGCAGGCATCAGAGAGCAGGATCTGACCCCCCTACCCCCACCCCAGCACCAAACCCAGAGCCTGCAAGCCCTGGACCTGGAGACCTCCCTGAAAGGACTGACCCTAACCCTAACCTGCAGGGGTCCTTCAGGGACAACTTGATGGCTACCAGCTGCAGTCTTCCAGTGACTGTGCACCTGGCCTCCGCTTGTCCCCTAGCCCTGGCTCCCCAAGCCCACCCCTCCTGCAGGTGTCCAAGGGGGACAGCCTGTCTCTGCGTTATAACCTCCAGCCCCTGCCCCAGGAAACACTAGTCCCTCTGAGATGCCATGAGAGTGTGGTACTGTCCTGTCCCACGGAGGGCAGCTGGGGGTCCAGTGTCCAGTCTCCTGAGCTGAGTTCCCTGTGACCAGGGACAGCTAAACAGACACTCTGAGTAGCCTGGGTTTCTCTGCCTGGCACCACAGGGCTCCTGTGTGCAAACTCCCACATCCTCGCCCTCCCCTTCCCACTGGCAGGTGTGGCTGTCACTGCCGCCCTCGGCTCCTCACTGCCCTCCGCAGGCCGGGCACGGAACTATCCCCTACACAGATGTGCAAGTAAAGGCAAAGATGGCACAAATCCTCCCACACACGACTTCCTCCCAGATGCAGCGCGTCCCCAAGTTGTCAGAAAGGGCCTTCGAGGTACTTTTCGTCAAAACATCCTACAAACCCATCTGAGGAGTGGGTCACCTCTCTTAAACAACGTCAGGAGGACTCGGCATAAATGCTTAAAATAAAAAAGAAAAACACAAAACAAAAATACAAGCAACTATAGCAGGTATAGTTTTAATTGCAAGAGAATATTTAATCAGTAAATATTCACAGCCCATTTAAGAATACAGGGTTCTAAACTGTAGATTTACTAAGACTCATTAGCAGGAAGAGCCTCTTAGATGCTGGGGTCAGACCAGCTAGAGCAGACACTCAGCTCTCTATGACTCGGCTCCAGGAACGATAAAAAAAGGAGCAGAGAAGAAAGCTGTGTAGAAACTATTCTGGAATTTTCTGAGAGCCGAACTCATTTTCTTTTTTTTTTTTAATTTTTTTTATTTTATTTTATAAGGGAGTAAAATTAAACACAACAAAACAGAACAGAATGGGACATAAGAAAGCATAAATTTCAAAGCAAGACAACCAGAGATCTTCACTATCTGTCATATTGTCTCTTGTTTTCTTCCAAATGGTTGTCCTTGTCTTTGCATATGGAGAGCTCATATTAAATAACATAGCCAATCTTTTCACAAGATGTGTAGCTCACTGGCTCCCACCTGCTAGGCAGGGGGGAGGGGGAGGGGGGACATGGGATGGGGGACAGGACGACATGAGATGTCTGATTCTCAGCTCACACATAGGCAGGATCACAGTCGCCCCCCTGAGATGGGAAGAGTTCCTTGTTGTCCCAGCACCCCGAGTCAACCGCATGGTGCAGGTCCCGATGCGCCAGGGTCTCTCTCCTTCGAGCTGCCAAAAGTCTGCCATACTCTCAGCCGCCCCCAGACAGGGGTGGAGCTCCTTGTTCTCCCGGCACCCCGAGTCAACCACACAGTGCAGGTCCCAACATGCCAGGGTCTCTCCTTGGGGTTGCCAAAAGTCTGCTACACTCTCAGCTGCCCCCTAGAGAGTGGAGGAGTTTGTTGTTCTCCTGGCACCCCGAGTTAACCGCACGGTGCAGATCCCCATGCGCCAGGGTCTCTCTCCTTCAGCCTGCCGAAAGTCTGCCACACTCTCAGCTGCCCCCAGAAAGGTGGGGGAGTTCCTTGTTCTCCTGGCACCCCGAGTCAACCTCACGGTGCAGGTCCCGATGCACCAGGGTCTCCCTCCTTAGGGCTGCCGAAAGTCTGCCACACTCTCAGCCGCCCCCAGAGAGGGAATGAGTTCCTTGTTCTCCCGGCACCCCGAGTCAACTGCACTGTGCAGGTCCCGATGCGCCAGGGCCTCTCTCCTTCAGGCTGCCGAAAGTCTGCCACACTCTCAGCCTCCCCCAGAGAGAGGGGGGAGTTCCTTGTTCTCCCAGCACCCCGAGTCAACTGCATGGTGCAGGTCCCGATGCACCAGGGTCTCTCTCCTGCAGGTCTCCGAAAGTTTGCCACACTCTCAGCC